>NW_024121832.1:1819172-1893879 GCF_016745375.1 Pimephales promelas | reverse complement strand
TACCTACAGCGTACAGGAAAGAGGTGGTTGAGCTTGGACATACCATCCTTGGTCTGGTCATTAGGTTTCATGAAGCCCTTATGCGAGTTCTAAAAGGTTTGTAAAGACTCTGGGTCGGTTCTGATCAGGGGGGAATTTGCATATCATAATTAATAATTGATAATTAATAATTATTCATACAGATTTGGATCAGACCGGTCTTACATGTTAATTTATTAATTTTACCCATATGCATACATGTGCATCCCCGCAATCAACCACAAAATAATTGTTATTGATTGCAAGGACCACGTTTTACAAGACAGGTAAAATCAATTAGCTCAATTAAGTTATATAGCTTGTGAAAACAAATTCTGTGGCCACTAGAATCTGCCTTCCCTGCTATATAACCAAATACCCTCTTAGGTATTTATAGTTCTGTAAAGCGTGTAGCTTTAAATTGACATTTCATTGACCCGTATCATGAGCAAGACAATCAGTCAAGGTAAGCATATTTTGTATTTAATAAAGTTACTACTTAAGCATTCACTACGTTACAATGATACATGTATTTACAAACATTAAAACACAAACTAAGACGACGCAGAGCGTTTAGACAATGGATACGCGCAAGTTAAGTGAGTTGGAGAGAGAGAGTGAGAGAGAGAGAGAGAGTGAGTTGTGAGAGAGAGAGAGTTACGTTCATCAAAAACAGTCAGTTAACCTTTCTGAACACCCCAAAACATCTTCTTAATGCTTCTTAGAAGCTCTAAAAGAAGGTATACTTGCAAGGCACATGTGGTCTGTGTGAGTCGTGGGCTCGTTGCACGTGTTCGGCTAGAGGTGCGCCGGTCCGGCGCGCGTGCGTCACGTGAAGCGCGGCCGCGGCATGTTTGCGCGGCCCGTCCCGGCTCGTTCATGGCTGCTTTGTTCCGTGGGGAGTCACGTGGCGTTCGTCGGCATTTAGCGCCAGTGTTTGAAAGGCTGAGAGTCTTTGAGGTGACGTTACCCGAGGAGATAGTTCGGCAAAGTCCACTTCCTTTCCTGGAAGACGAACTTGGTAGTCCACTTGAGGAAAAGATGAAACTTTTAGACGAACAAAAGGAAAGATCCATGGTTGGATCAGAGTCCCGTTAGGTTTACATGTTGAGCGCTGGAAAGTTCAGAAGAGAGAGAGGCGGACCTGCGTTCTCACATTTATCACCTTGGAGAAATCCATCCCCTTCCTGTTGGCTTGAGCCAATCGGAGAGTGGATGTTGCACGCGGAAGCTTTCTTTTGTCCTCAGCGGCGGGCTTCTCGTGGAAGGGGGTGTGTTAAATGAGGGTTTTGCAATAGCAATTTGATCTTCATTGGCAGTACAAACGAATTAAAATACACTTTACTTTACATCTCTATGCATATTCGAGTGTTTCATTCAATAAGCATTCTAGAGATATCAAGGAACATTATGTTATATCAAAGGAATATACACTTATGTTTCAAATGCATGACGAAGGTATTTTTAATTCCTATTTAAACTGTGACCAAACAAAGTTATTTCACTGTGACATGGGGAAGACACATATACATAAAAACCATTGAAAACATTTTGTTGAATGTTTTTAAACACCAAAAGTCCTTCTCTTTGTTCAAAAACATTCCCACACATTCCGATGTGTGGGGGAAGTGAAAGGTTTGTGTGTGCGTTTATGTGTTTCAGAACGTCGCCTGGCCAAGATTCATTACATCTCCCCCTTTCGTTAGGTGAAGTCCTTGTGTGACTTCATCGAACGACACCATCGCAATGGACGGATGGCAGGTGAATCATGAGGGTCAGGTGGCAGGCGGCGGCTAGGCTGAGGTAGGGGCTCAGCTTGCTGAGGTTTGACGCAGTCTCCAGCGTGGTACCCTCTTCCTGAGGGTCCCGTGGTGGCTGTGGAGGTTTGCATTTCCTTGCCTCTTGTGCAGCGTGGATGTCAAGTGTCAGGGTGTGGTTGATTACCGTAGAGGTACCCAGTGCAGAATCAGCTGCAGTCCAGGATTGGACTACCGGTGAGGCAGTTGTGCAGTGCAACAGGTGTGCAGTTGAGACACAGCGGTCACTGGGAACAAGTCCAGTTTGGCTGGACCCCTTCTATCATCGTTCATAATTCCAGTTCTGGAATCAGGGTGAAATCGTGGGTTTCGTCCTGGCTGGGACTTGACTCAGGTTGCAGCAGGGTAGCTCGGGTCTTGGAGCAAAGGCTGCTTGGTGAATTTTAGCAAAGTCATTCTGGCAGACAGTGAACAGTTGTCTCGCTGGAGCTCACTTGTCTGGTTCAGTAGAATGCTGTGTGCGTTGCGGATTTATCACAGTTCCTTTCAATTTCTTGATGGTCTGTGAGGAGGCACTCTGTGTTGTGAGTTACCTTTTGGCTGTGGAATTTCAGTTCGTTTGGTTGCTGGACAGGCCGGTGTTTGACTGCGTACTGACAGCAGCGGCGTGGGAGTCCATTTAGCTCTGCTTGCGTGGCAGTCGACCATATGCTGTCTGATGTCGGACCCGGCGGTGAGGCGGTCGACAGTAGCTGTCCTCTGGTTGGCTGGAGGCACAGGAAGACGACCACAGCAGCATCCTGTAACAGAGACAGGGGAGAGAGAGAGAAAGGGAGGAAAGAATTCAGCGGCTGTCGGCTGGGACAGTCTGATGCCTTTGAGGATGCCGAGATGTCCTGGTGCTGCGGTGTGCAGCCCACATGGTGCGTGACTGGGCATACACTGGCATATCCCCCTTTCTGCACCGTGGCAGCACAAGCCGTGGCGAAGTGATGTCACGAGGTGCATGAAACTGAGTTGTAGGGCCGTTGAGCAGCATGTTCTTGGTGTGCTGCCTGATGTGTCCGACGGCAGGCTTGGGAGGTTGGAGGGGTAAAGAGGTGGTAGTTTCAGAGTTCATTTGGTTAGTCAAAGTCTTTAGTGAGCTGAAAGGTGCAGAGTAGCAAGTTCATTTCTCCATTTGGTGCTGAGGCTGTGCCTTCATGGCTGGCTGCGGGAGTTCTTGTGACCTCTGTGACCTGCCAGTTAGGTTCTCTTGACCTGTATGACTGGAGGGGGAGGGGTTCTTGAACTTGAGCTCAGGCATTCAGTTGTTTAAAGTCTATTAAAGGCTCAAAGCGATCTAACAGATCTTGGGCAATCAGAAGTGGGTACGTGATCGTTCGTGATCGGTACCCCTGGGTGAATCAGGCTCATAGGACCAAATGGATGAATGGGAGCAACCTGTTTTGAGCCAGAAGTTGTTTTGGCTGTAGGGTTTTCATTCAGCTCACATGTTTGGGCTTTGAGAGTGCGTTCTTGACTCTTAGCTTTAGCGTGAGTCTTTCGAAGAGTTGGGCTGACATTAGCGTGATGTTTGAGCTAGTGTCTGACAGGCCTTCAAGGCTCAAATGATTGTCTCTGGTGGTGGTTATGTAGAGTCTTTTGGGCCACCCCCTTTTGTTTAGGGTTCCCAGAAGTTTAGGCATCTGGGCTGGTGTTGTGATCGATGAGCGGTTAGGGCCGGTGTTTGTGGGACACCGGACTGTCATGCTCAGGTTGTGCAGCTGTCAGTTGTAGCGGCTGCTTGGTGTTGTCGCTTTGTGATGCGACCGTGAGCTCTGTGGTCTGATGCTGACGAGCAGTGTTCTGGGTGTCTGGCTTGGGTCTTGCGCTGAGACATAGGATGTCTGACTTGTCTCCTTGTGATGTCTCGTGCAGAAACGCTTTCAGCACCTTCAGGATTTCTGCCGTCTGTGACGTGGCTGCACTGTTGTTATCTGATGTGTGCTCAGACTTGTGCTTACCAGTGGCGTGTTGAGAGGGTACCGCTCTGGGCTGGTTGGGCTTGAGTCTCTTGGTGCTGGGCGGTCCATTCTGGGTCGCCGGCTGGCTTCCAGAAATGTTTCAGAGCTCTTGCTCTGGGGCGTTAGATGAGCACCATGACTGTTGTGTTGCCCTCTGCTGGCCTGGAACGGTTTAACTCTCAGTGAAGGTGTTTGTGATGTATGGGGTGCCTTCTAGGGGCAGCTCTGAGTCGTGCTCAGAGACAGGTTAGTCTGAGGGTTTTTACACAGTCTTTTCGGACAAAGCCTTTGCTTAATGTGAGCTTTGCGGGCCCAGTCTCGTAGCTGAGGTAGACAGGCTACAAGCACAGGCCAGGGTGCTTATCGACTAACTCACTGTGGGATGCAGGTTTTAAGGGAACAAAGTTCTGAAACTGGTATCCTTTTCATACCTGATGGTTTGCTTCTCGAAGTAGGCTTGCCGAAGTCGGTGGAGTTTCAAGTCGGTCTTACTTGATGTCCACGGTGGTGATAACCCTTGGTCTGATTCTGGATCAGGGAGTTAAGCGATCAAAGCTTATTGCAACAGCTGGTAGTCCATTTTGACAGTCTCTGTTTGACGATCTAGGAAGCTGTGCACTTCGCGACTGGACGTAATCCATATCAAGCAGAATCTGTTTCATGCAGTCATGTTGGTTAGACAGTTTGCAAGTGAAAGTCTTGTCTGCATGTCGTGGGTAGATGCAGGGTCCTGAGTGAATCTTGGGACCTTTCTGGTTAGCTTTGTTGCATCCTTTTTGAAGCCATGCCGTGGTTTGGGGCAGTGGTTCCTTGGCAGGTTGAGGTCGGTTTAAGCAGGGGCTCTGTGGCATTCTGGCACACTTGTTGTGAGTGACTAATGCATGGCCCTAAAAGTTCAGAACTACTGCTTAATAAGTTAGTTAAGTGTTTAGCATAAAGCTAAGTGTCTCTTGTGTCCTTATCTTAGCTGTGCATGTTAGGGCTAAGTCTTGTGTGGTTCCGAGCGTATTTCCTGGAAAGGACATATCCGAGATAAAATAAATAACATAAGGTGGTCCTTATGACTAAATTATTTCTCTGGACTTAGCTGGTGGTCCACTATGGCTCGACGAAGTGAACAATAATAGGAAAAGGACCGCTTTCTTATTTAAATTCTGCTTATTATCGACCCTCAGGACTCTAGTAGTGCCCTAGTAAATTGTTGAAATTACTTGCGTTGCAGGGTCACAAACGAGTGCATTGGTTGAAACTAAGCCAAAATAACAAATAAGGGGGTCTCTGTTTCCTTTCTGGGCCCTATTGGGAATAGAACCACACTTGGACAAGAGAGGAAATGAAATTAAATCATATAGATGACCTAAGGGAATAGCTGCTTGCTATTATCATCAAGGTCGAAGGAATGAAATAATCAATGAGGCAAAATAAAATTAAAATTAAAGCAAAAGGAAATAAAGTGATCAAAACACGGGAATGATCTGAGGTCAAGAGTGTTCAGTGGCATTAGTGACTAAACTTTGGATTTGCTTTGATCAACACTATAGTGGGTTGTAGCGGTTGGGTGTTCAAAACCACATTGTGTGTCCCTCCAAAGCTTTAGTCAACATGCCGATGAAAATTCCTACGGTTACACGCGTTATTCTGTAGTTAGTCACGCAGTTTTCATGTAGTTAAACTTAAGTTTAATTAACAAGGCATCTGCGAAGTTCGCCCTTAACGGTTAGCAAGGAGTATTCCTAACCCTGTGAAGGTAAACTTTAGCTAATAAGAATGGTAAACATGGAAAGTGAGTAATTTAAAACCCTAACTGGTGTTGAGAAAGTATTCTAGAATACTTTGCACTGTGGAACACGAGCGGTGAGTAAGGGTTCACGTAAATGATGCTAACTCTTAACTGTGGAGGTTATTCAGCTTAGCCTAAGTTAGCTTGATGCTAAGCTAGGTTAGCTTAGCCGGAGTTAGCTTAGTGCTGGGTTAGTTTAGCTTAGCCTAAGTTAGCTTGATGCTAGGCTAGCCACCCAGGCTGGTTTGCTTACAAAAGTGACATTACAAGGTAACACTTCCTGTGACAAGTTGTTGTCATGGGAACCAGAGCGTGTCAGAGCAATTCAACAGTATCTGAAGAATGTCTGTATATTTTACATGAATCATGCACGTTTTAATGGGTTAAAAGGAGGCGCCTATACTTTATGATTTTCAAGAACTTTGGTTGCATTCAGTAAAACGCAAATGTGTTTTGGCATTTGCTGATTTTCTCATGGAACTCTGTTCTTTACTTTACACGTCTTCTATTTGTTTACAAAGTAAGGAAATAGATTTGCTGCAAGTCAAAGCTTGTCTTGTTCTATTTGTTTACAGAGTAAGGAAATAGGTTTGCTGCTGAGTCAAAGCTCGTCTAAGCATATATAGGTACGTCTCTCTCATGCATGAGTGTTAGCTCTTCCGCGAGTAACTTGTTTTGATCGTTTAGTGGCTTTCTGCTTGTCGATGCAGCTAAAATTTAGGTGAATTACATCAATCTAACAATAACATTAAGGCCTTTACTTTGTAGAAAGGGGGAGCGTCTCCCAGGTCTACCTACATATAACTCTGTCCTGGGCTTCCTTCGTCAGGAACAGGTTTAGTCATACCGCGATTTGGATTTCTTTTTAACCAAAGCGGAATAGATATCGGTACAGATTACAAGCTGCTGAGGTGATACCTTTGTTACACAGACTTACGCTTTAATGCTGACGTTCTTGATATCAGTTGGGACTCTAAGGCTGTTTTTTTTTTAAAGTAGAGATGTCAATTCCAGCTATTTGTTTTATCTGCATTTAGATAAGCCAGCGATCAAGATGCGTGTTGCACGTTGCGTTTTAGTTGGGTCGCGATGATCGAGTGCACGCCTGTAGGTTAACAATAGTTAAAACTCGGGTGATTTTACTACACTCTGTCGTCAGGGTAACGTACTGTATGCCCTGTTCGGAGTTGGTATTTTCTCTAATTCTTCACGGTCACGAAACCTAATGATTAACGGTGCTGATTTAAACAACATCTAGAAACTGTCTGTTTCAAAAGAGTCGTGCATAGTCCGTCGGCCGTTGAGGCTTACATGCCTATCTCAGATTCCTTTAACTTAGTAAAATTCTAATTCTACAAACGCAGAGTCTTGCACGGTGTTCGTGCTGTGTGTCTTCTGGTTCTGCAGTTCAGAATAATTTGGGGTTTGAGGAATTTTTACTGGGGGCCTTCACGCCTCGTTGAGTGGGCATGGTGTGGGGCCGAGAGAACTATGGTGACTGACGGGTTTTGGAGGGAAAGTTTCTTGAAACTGGCGTCCTCCTCAGTTACAGGTTCGTTGTAAGTTCCACAGAAAACTCGTTCGGAGCCGGTGGTGATGGTACAGGCCCTCCGGGGTCTGTCTTGCTGGGTGTCGGTGTCGTGTTCACCGGTTGGAGACAGCAGGTGAAAGGTCACCGTCTTGTAGATTGTCAGAGATGTTGTGGAAGGCGGGCTTTTCCACCCCCCTTTTTCAGCTCTTGTGCATTGGCTGAAATGTGCAGACTGGTCAGGGGAAGCTTGTGGTGTGTGTCCTTCCCTTTCCAGTCATGCTGCAGTCTATCAGAGTGTTGCAACTCTGTGGGTCAAGTTCGTGTTCGAGATCTTGTCTCTGCTGAACGAGCTTGTGGGTGGTCGCACGGGCCTCTTGCGCAGGCCGTGGCTTTTGAGTCTCTTTCAGTTCAGTCTCTGCTCTTTGCAAGAGACTTCACTTTGTCGGAGTTTCTCGTTGAATTCTTTTTAGTTCTTTTCTCTGACTATTTTTCTTCAGTCTATGTAGAAAATTAGACAGGGCAGTTTGAAGTCTTTCCACTTCCTTCGGTAGCTCGGGGTAGTTGTCATCCTCGGCGTTACAACCTTGTGCTCCAGGGCGATGCGGCTCCTTTCGCGGAGGCGTGCGTGTGCGTTGAGCTGGTGAGCGAGGTTGTGACGTGTCTGGCCCAGTCTTTGTCAGCTGCTCTTGGCTCGGGGCTCTGAGTCGCTGGTGGCTTTGGGCAGGGATGGAGATGTCATGAATCTCAGCCATGTCTCCAGGTTGTCCCAGGTCGTCCCAGCGGGTTGTGGGACTGTAGGACTGGAACATACTGCCTTCACTGTGGACGAGAGGAACACAACACACACAGACAGACCAATGCCAGTTCGACTACTTTTAACGAGCTATAATACAGGCTAAGCCGTGTATGAGAATTTTGGTTAACTGATGCAGACAGTTAAACCGTTTGGTGGGACAATTTGGGTAGGTCATCATGGGTCTGAATGAAGGTTTTTGACAGGGCGCTAGCTTAGGGGTCACCTGTTGGTGCTAACGACTTGGTTGTCAAACTATTCTTCAGCTTTCCTTGGTGTGTCAGAGAGGTTCTGTCTCTAGGTGAACTGAAAGGAACAGAGCACAACAGAACAGAGCAATGGCAATCTAGCAAAGTTTGAAGTAACATGCAACCATCAGAGATGGGGAGGTCTGTACTGAAATGGCGTTAGTAGTAGTACACCAGCAGTGTTAGAAAGGGGAAGAAGAGAAGGCCTAAGCCTGTTTGGAGCCGGTTTGTGGCTCGGAGAGGAGGAAGCCAACCACTTCAAATTACCAGGGGAATCTCTAGGTTCTGTGGCAAATAGTAAGTGGATGGGTTTTGATACCTTTTCTAGTTTGCCTGGGGTGAAATGAGGTCATTCTGGCCGGAGTCAGCATCGTGGTTGGTCCTTCTGTCGCCCCACACATGACAGCAGTGTCCCGGGCCTTTCGGTGCATCTGTACCGAGGTGCGCCCTCTCAAGCAACTTGACCTTGAACACAACCGGCGGTGCCAGATTGGTGATATCGTGTTGCGGGCCGCACCAACAGAAGATACAGAAAAGTCCGAGACTCACGCTCAGTCAGTGATGGTGACGCAGATTAGACGAACCAGCTCGCTGGACCCCAGGCAGAGATGACTGTCAAATCATCACAGCACGAGAGAGATTTCTACTTGCAAACACAAAACAGAATGAAGAACAAGTGTACTTCAATGTGAATTAAAGCTCCTTTATCTAAATCAAATTGAGTGTTTTTTGTAGAAAAATCAAAGGCAACAGCTTTACTAAAATTATGGTATAAACAAAAAAAAAGGAAATTATGACAATGTTACTTATCAGAATAACCTAGCCTCCATTCAGGAAAGGGATAGAGTGCCGCAATGAAGAACACAGGAGGAAGCGAGCTGTAGTGGCGGGTTTTGGCCACTAAGGGTTTTGAGCCACTTCCTGCTAGTGTTTCCCCCGGGCTGACAGAGAGCTTGATTTAAATTGCATTCAAACTGATTTAAACACAATTCAAATTGAGCAAATGCATAGGGGTTAAGTAACCATTAGATTAGTAAGGATACAGTTGTACCGAGACCAGATCAAAATTATTAAAAATAATTTGAGGAGGAAATATAGAAATAAAGCCATAAACAATTCCCAATGGGAAATGAGAGAATTAATTCAAATTAACTTCGAAATTTGTCTGTTTCAAACCAAATTTGAATAAGTGTAGGAAATTAAAGGTTGGTGTCATATTTGATGATAATCACGATTACGGTGAGGGATCAGTGATAACCAGAATACAACCAACAGAGAGAGCCATGCAAAAACAGAGTGATGTTAGCTGATGACTTAGCAAAAGGGGCTGCCACAAGGGGGCGCTTTCCTCTAAGTGGTCATCAGAAGCTGCTAAGACTTAATTCTGAATTTTAAATTCAAACGTGGTTTGAACCAAATTCAAAACAAATGCACACAGTCAAGGTAAAGAAAATCATGTTATTACAACGAGGCTGTAAATTGCACATGCATTGAAAGTTAGAGAAACTAGTTCAAAATTTCAGTAAGAAAATAGGAATTTTCTAACAGAGAATTTTGAGGAAAAGATGACCTAGCTGTTAGTGTCCACACGATGGCGCCACTGCGCTCACACGGGGTAAAGTCAGGACACCGGTGGAAATTTGATACTGCAAAGCACTCAAGGGCGCACCCTAGTGTCTGGCAGTAGTATTACAACCAGCCCCCTGACCCGGTGATTTATTCAGAGGGAGTGGAGCGTTACCACCCTCCCTGCTGTATAATCACAAATATTACGGAATTTTAAATCTCGACGGATTTCTTTCCGGTACTATATTTTACAAGCACGTTTGGCAGGATTTTTTTTTTCACTGCGTTGTGCAAAAGAAAACAGGAATTACTCGTCTGTTTCAAAACTCCAAATAACATTTATCACAACTAGTATTAATGATTGGAATGTTTTCAGTTTTGGATTTTTTTGGTGCTATATTTGTTTAAAACACGTTCGCAGGTTTTCTTCGCTGCATTGTGCAAAGGAAAACAGGAATTACTCATCTGTTTCCTGCTCCAACAGGCATATATCAAATAGCACTTATGATAATATGCTTGACGGTTTTATACATTGAGTAGCTAAGTCAATGTTTTTTTCAACCAGGAGCTTATCGTTACTCTAACGATTATAATAAGGCCTTTTAAGAACAGTAAAAGAGCATCGTTTTACCGTATCTTTTCTTCGACACTATTCGGAGAATTTCGTCCGGACAGTGGAGTTAAAATTATTAAAAGTGTCGTTTATGCACAGAGGTTTCTCTTCCATCTGTGCCAGAACAAATTTAATACTATGGAAACTGCAGTTTATTTTTAACAATTAACAGTGACTAAAATGTTTGAACATTTAGCAGCTTGTTAAATGTGCTTGACTGAGGCGGCTTTCGTGCCCAGATCAGTCATATCATGAGTTCGCAAAGCGTTCACTCCGATGCGCGTGTAATATTAAATATTACATAAACAATATTAAATAACAATATACACATTAGCTTGAAATTGATTGCTCATAAACAAGTTTGAAATGCTCAGCATTCTCCACCATAATGTAAAGACTCTGGGTCGGTTCTGATCAGGGGGGAATTTGCATATCATAATTAATAATTGATAATTAATAATTATTCATACAGATTTGGATCAGACCGGTCTTACATGTTAATTTATTAATTTTACCCATATGCATACATGTGCATCCCCGCAATCAACCACAAATTAATTGTTATTGATTGCAAGGACCACGTTTTACAAGACAGGCAAAATCAATTAGCTCAATTAAGTTATATAGCTTGTGAAAACAAATTCTGTGGCCACTAGAATCTGCCTTCCCTGCTCTATAACCAAATACCCTCTTAGGTATTTATAGTTCTGTAAAGCGTGTAGCTTTAAATTGACATTTCATTGACCCGTATTATGAGCAAGACAATCAGTCAAGGTAAGCATATTTTATATTTAATAAAGTTACTACTTAAGCATTCACTACGTTACAATGATACATGTATTTACAAACATTAAACACAAACTAAGACGACGCAGAGCGTTTAGACAATGGATACGCGCAAGTTAAGTGAGTTGGAGAGAGAGAGAGAGAGTGAGAGAGAGAGAGTGAGTTGTGAGAGAGAGAGTTACGTTCCTCAAAACAGTCAGTTAACCTTTCTGAACACCACGAAAACACTTTCTTAACGCTTCTTAGAAGCTCTAAAAGAAGGTATACTTGCAGGGCACAATTGGGTCTGTGTGAGTCCTGGGCTCGTTGCACGTGTCGGCTAGAGGTGCGCCGGTCCGGCGCGCGTGCGTCACGTGAAGCGCGGCCGCGGCGTGTTTGCGCGGCCCGTCCCGACTCGTTCATGGCTGCTTTGTTCCGTGGGGAGTCACGTGGCGTTCGTCGGCATTTAGCGCCAGCGTTTGAAAGGCTGAGAGTCTTTGAGGTTACGTTACCCGAGGAGATAGTTCGGCAAAGTCCACTCCCTTTCCTGGAAGACGAACTTGGTAGTCCACTTGAGGAAAAGATGAAACTTTTAGACGAACAAAAGGAAAGATCCATGGTTGGATCAGAGTCCCATTAGGTTTACATGTTGAGCGCTGGAGAGTTCAGAAGAGAGCGAGGGCGGACCTGCGTTCTCACATTTATCACCTTGGAGAAATCCATCCCCTTCCTGTTGGCTTGAGCCAATCGGAGAGTGGATGTTGCACGCGGGAAGCTTTCTTTTGTTCCTCAGCGCGGGCTTCTCGTGGAAGGGGGTGTGTTAAATGAGGGTTTTGCAATGGCAATTTGATCTTCATTGGCAGTACAACGAATTAAAAATACACTTTACTTTACATCTCTATGCATATTCGAGTGTTTCATTCAATAAGCATTCTAGAGATATCAAGGAACATTATGTTATATCAAAGGAATATACACTTATGTTTCGAATGCATGACGAAGGTATTTTTAATTCCTATTTAAACCGTGACCAAACAAAGTTATTTCACTGTGACATGGGGAAGACACATATACATAAAAACCATTGAAAACATTTTGTTGAATGTTTTTAAACACCAAAAGTCCTTCTCTTTGTTCAAAAACATTCCACACATTCCGATGTGTGGGGGAAGTGAAAGGTTTGTGTGTGCGTTTATGTGTTTCAGAACGTCGCCTGGCCAAGATTCATTACAGGTTTTATTGGCCTAAGATGTATACTGAAGTGAAAGAGTACTGCAAGTCTTGCCCAGAGTGTCAACTCACAACTAGTTATAAACCGGCTTATGCACCACTGCACCCATTACCTGTAATTGATATGCCTTTTGAGCGCATTGGAGTAGATGTGGTAGGTCCACTTGAAAGGAGCCAGTCAGGGAACCGATTCATTCTTGTTATCTGTGACTATGCCACTAGATACCCTGAGGCTTATCCTCTCAGAGAAGTCACTGCTAAGCAGGTAGCGACTGCACTTCTCAGAATCCTCACTCAAGTAGGCATACCTAAGGAAGTCCTAACAGATCAAGGCCCAAATTTCATGAGCCACACCCTTAACCAGGTTTATCAACTCTTGGGAATTAAGAGAGTAAGAACCACCCCTTATCATCCTCAGACAGATGGCTTGGTTGAAAGGTTCAACAAAACCCTGAAGAATATGCTGAAAAAGTTTGTTTCAGAGACTGGAAAGGATTGGGACAAGTGGTTGCCATACCTGCTGTTTGCGTATCGGGTGGTACCCCAAGCCTCAACAGGATTTTCTCCTTTTGAACTCTTGTATGCTCACCCAGTCAGAGGTCCTCTTGATGTTTTACGAGAGGCCATGGGAAGTATCAGTAAAGCCAGGTCAAATAAACGTTATTTCTTCTGTCCTGAAGATGAGAGAACAGTTGGCGAAAACTACAGCTATGGCTCGGAAAAACCTCCTTCAGAACCAAGCACGTCAAAAGGAATGGTATGATCAAACAGCCAGAACCCGCAGTTTTGAAGAAGGAAATGAGGTATTGTTACTTCTGCCTACTTCAGAAAACAAGCTACTGGCCAAGTGGCCCTTACCGGGTTCAACGGAAGGTAGGCCCAGTCACCTATGAAGTTTAAATTCCATCTAGAAGCAAGCCATTGCAGACATTTCATGTTAACCCTTTCACGCGTACGATCACACCGGTGTGATCAGTCTTGGCTGGTCCCTGGAGCGTACGATCACACCGGTGTGATTAGAACGTTCAGTGCATCACGTCAGCAACTGCTAAATTCAAACTTGCTCTCGCGCGTTGGCTGGCGCTCAGCCAGAGACAGACGCACTCAGTGCTGTCATATATCACAACTATTGAGTGTTTTCAACCACATAATGTTTATTTTAGGTTTCAGACATTTAAATACACATATGTACTAGCAAAACAATGATTTTGAGTTTGTAAAATACACACAGATGTCTATGGAAGCGGCAATAATAATCCTTTCAATTATAATAAGACGACACGTTTTATTCATATCAGATACACATTGTGTAAGTAGCTTAACATTTGACCCTATTCTTCTCCCAGTTCACCAGCCACTTACTATCATGTATTTCGTGAGAAGTGGAAGAATTGACGTTATAAATCCAACAGATCCGATTCTCTGAACTGAAAACGAAACTAAAATGGCGCCGCCCATTGTGCATACAGCTCAACTAACGCGATCGTTATAAAGATGTCTAAACAACAAAACCCATCCACTTTGCACATATTTGGCAATCGGAATATCAGTGTTTCATGATATAGCTAATACATTTTTGAATATTTTTAATAAAAAAGGAAAAATGACATAAAAGCAGATCATCATTCATTCCGCGCTCTGTTCTGGTTGTGCTGTGTCACGTGACAAGCAATGACGCGTCACCATGGAAACATTAAAGTGGCAAGTTCTAAATAACGGTCGCCTTGAAAAACTCACGCTGGGGGGTCAGTTAGAATATTTTAAACTTACGTGTGAAATCTACTAAAAAGATGGCATGCACGGCCTCCATCCTCGGTTTCTCCAACTTTCACCAATGAATCAAGTCCGGAGCAATCCTTGTTCATCCGAGTGGTGAAGGACGAAGAGGAAGTAGAGGAACAATACTTCCCTGTACCTCGCCAATCTACTATGCTGGACTTGCGCAAACTATCAGAACATAAGAAACAGCAATTACTGGATCTGATACCACCGGGTCTGACCAACATATCACACCACATTACCACACAGTTCTAAACCCATTCGCCAACCTGTTTACAGAATACCAGAATGACTCTTGCCTGTCTTTAAAGAGGAGTTGGAAACCATGCAGAGTCTGGGGGTCATAGAGCCATCTGCCAGTGAGTGGAGTAGTCCAGTCATCTTGGTGCCCAAGAAGGATGGCAGCCTTCGTTTCTGTTTGGACTTTCGGAAGGTAAACAGTGTCAGCAGTTTGATTCCTATCCCATGCCCAGGGTAGATGACCTTGTGGAACGAATGGGACGAGCTAAGTACATCAGCACCCTAGATCTATGTAAGGGATCCTAGATCCATTTTTGCATATTGTTGCAGTTTTGTTCAGTTTGTTTGTCTTCCAGTATGTGACCATGTACATTTTCTTCCCATTTTTGTCATAATAAATCATCTTTTTGGGATCCACTGAACCTTTTTCCAGCTTATTTAAAATGATCCTCTAAGACCACAGGGGCCATCCATTACATATACTGTGTATATATATATATGACACCAACACATAATCATATACCAACATATCACCAACATATAATCATATGTATATATACTGTATATATATATATATATATATATATATATATATATATCATTGTCAAATGTGACTAAACATTATTGCATTTAACATAACATTTAACATAACCCAACATTTAAAGTGCTATATGTACAACAAGCATGTATCTTGAAATGAAAGGGTGCTAGCCTAAGATAACATAATGTATTGTGAAACACTTCAAACAAATGTGAGGGTATATACAGTATCAGTCTAGATCCGGATAACTGCTTCACACATGCTTGGCCTTGAGGAGCAGGAAGAATAGATTTAAGTGTGCTCATATGCATTTTTTACGATCTTTCTCTTGACTTCTTCCGCTTTAATTATGTTTCATTCTATTTCACCTTCAGCTGAAATGTCAATATGCACTGTGTCCAGGGCAACAAGGAAGTAATTCATCATTCAAAGGTTTCGTTGGCGTAAACATTATTTATTTGTTTTTATTGTCTTGTCAGCCAGCAAAACCTCCACATTGTTAGTAAAGATTGCTAATGTCACACCACTACAACCTCGTTTAAATTTTATTGGCTCCCCAGACCCATATTGCTGTCGCTGACTCCCTGTAGAGTAGAAGGGGAAACACACATGCACACAAACACCCATAGACACACAAGCCACCATTAAATTGCGAACATCCATAACCACTTTGTCAGAGGCTGCAGGCAGGCCGCGCAGAATATAGGCTCATAAATGAGCCATGTTTCACTGAAGCGTGGAGTCATGAAGCCTAACGTCTGCTGCCACTGCATGTGTCAGAATAACTATCCAATCAATGAAGCCACTGTCTGCTGCTGATTCTAGGAAAAGGATTGATTAGACTTTCATTTTCCCCAAGAGATGAGGCCTAGTTAGTGGTCGAGGTGCAGGTTGTGCGTCTCTCTCTCTCTCTCTCTCTCTCTCTCTCTCTCTCTCTCACTTCCGGTGTGATGTGCGACTGTTGAGTGTGAGCGGAGCGTTTGTGAGTGAATCGGAACTCGTGAGTGAATCTTTTTCTTTTCTATTTCTCACTTTTCCTTCAGGGTTATTGCTGAAAGAGTGGTGTTTTGTCTTTTTGTTTGGGCCGCGTGCTGCCGTTTTTCTTTGCGGACAGCATGACGGACCCACGTATGCAAGGTTTGAGTAAACTCACGCGGCGCCATGGAGTTAAAGTGGCGTCCGCGGTGAGCGTGGAAGACTGTTGCCTGGCTGCAGGAGAGGTTGTTGGGCATGAGCATATCATGTCGGCCTCTAGAATGAACAGTGCCACTGTCATCTTTCTTAGCTCTGTTGAAAAGGCAAATGAGTTAGTTGAGACCGGTATAGTTATTGAGAATCTTTTTACTTATGTTCTCCCACTTTCTATGCCATCAAAAAAAGTTTTGTTGTCGAACGTTCCGCCTTTCATAAGTGATGAAACTTTGGTGAGAATTTTATCACGGTATGGTAAATTGGTGTCACCTATTAAAAAAATACCAATTGGAAGTGGATCTCCTCTTTTGAAACATGTGGTTTCCTTTAGGAGATTTGTTTACATGATCCTAAAGGATGATGAAGATCTAGATCTGTCATTGCATCTCAAAGTTGACGAGTTCGATTACGTTATTTATGCTACCACGGACAAGATGAAATGTTTCAAGTGTGGTGAAGTGGGCCATTTAATCCGTGCTTGCCCTGGTAAAAATCAGGAAAATGTTCCTGCGACGGTTGATATCGTTAATGTTAGTGAACCGGTCGAGGCTGGTCCGTCTAACGCGGCTCGGCTGGCGGCGGTGACGGCTGAGGAGAATCCGCCCGCGGTCGAGACTGCGGCGACACAGGTAAATGACAACACAATTGTGGTTGAAGAAAATAGACTGAGTGATGCTGAAACACTGATTATTCGTTCTCGAAATTTGAACATACTAGAAAGTGGTAATGTACCTAATGTTTTACTGCCTGATTCTTTTGGTGATGGCATTGAAATGGAGACAGAGCAGAACGATTTCAAAATTCCATCAAAAAGGAAAACATCTGACGATTTTCAGACAGTTAGAGCTAAGAAGGCTGACGTGGAGGATTTGTATGGTGAAACTGACAGTGAGTCTTCTGATTCAAGTGTCAGTCTCTCTCAGTGTGACTTCTCTAGTCGAGGTGTTGAAGTAGATGACATTAAACTTTTTTTAAAAGCTACTAAGAACAAGAGAGGGGTCTGTGTAAATAATTATTTTTCAGACACAAAGCAGTTTGTTGAGAAAACCAGGTTCTTTATGTCGGAAGGTTTGTTTACAAATAAGGAGATATATCGACTGAAAAAGATCGTAAGAAAACTCACTTCTGATAGTGCCAATGAAGGTGAGAAAGTATAGCCTGTCTAGTAATGTGGTGTGTGTGTGTGGAGTGCTGATTTGTTTCTTAGTCTTTTTCATTTCTCCAAGTATGAGTGAAGTGAATATTGCGACTTTGAATGTAAATGGAGCAAGGGAATTGAGAAAAAGAGCAGGAATTTTTGAAATGGTTAAACAAAAAAGAATAGATGTTGTTATGCTGCAAGAAACGCATAGTGATTTGAGGAATGCTGCTGATTGGGCTGAGGAGTGGGATGGGGTCTCTGTGTTGAGCCACAACACCTCACTTAGCGGAGGGGTTGCTATTCTTTTTGCTAAGAGTTTTAGTCCAACTTCTTATCAGGTTGACGAAGTAGTTAAAGGTAGACTATTAAAAGTAAGAGCCATTTTTGAGAATTATATATTTGTTTTTATTTGTGTGTACATCCCAACTGCACAAATAGAAAGAATGTTGTTTTTAAATACTTTGTGTTCAGTTTTACAAAAAGGTTGTGTCGAAGAATTTTTATTTTTGGGTGGTGACTTTAACTGCACATTGTCAAACTTGGACAGGAATCATATTGAACCTCACTTGCCCTCTCGTAATCGTTTGGTTCAGCTTGTTAAAATGCATGAGCTTTGTGATGTTTGGAGGCAGCTTCATGAGACACAAAAACAATATACTTGGACTCATGTTCGTGATAGTGTGATTTCACTTGCAAGATTAGACCGTTTCTATGTTTTAAAGCATCACTTTAACATTGTAAGAAAATGTTCAATTACTCCACTGTGTTTTTCTGATCACAGTATGGTGCAGTGTTCTGTGTTTTTAAACTCCATTAAGCCAAGGAGTGCATACTGGCAGATAAATACCACTTTGTTAAGTGACAAGTACTTTAAAAGTACATTTAAGCTGTTTTGGGATGAGTTCAGAACCATAAAGGGGTCTTATAATTCTCTACGACAGTGGTGGGATTTTGGGAAAGCCCAAATAAAGCAGTTCTGTATGCAGTATACTCGAAACGTCACTAGAGAGATAGATGTGAGTATGAACACCTTGGAGACCGACATTTTAAAACTTCAAGAATTAGTTGAGTCAACTGGTGGTCAGGGTTATCTAGATTCTTTGTCAAACAAGAGGACACAGTTGGCTGATTTACTGGGCATTAAAACACAGGGGGCGCTGGTCAGGTCGAGGTTCCAGAGTGTGGATCAAATGGATGCTCCATCCAGGTTCTTTTTTAACTTGGAGAAAAAGAACGGTCAGAGCAGAGTCATTCATGCTCTGCGCTCCGAGTCTGGAGGATTATTGACAAACCCTGCAGACATTCGAAAGAGAGCGGTCGGTTTTTATGAAAACCTGTATAAAAATGAGATTGGGGTGGAATACAGGAGTGACAGTGATTTTTTTAACGATCTACCCCAGGTGTCTGAGGAGGTCAATACTGAAATCTCTGGTGCTTTGAGCATGGCTGAACTGTACAAGGCCCTCCAAGGAATGGAGTCTGGAAAGGCGCCGGGCATTGACGGTCTGCCAGTAGATTTTTACAAGTCTTTCTGGTCAGAACTAGGAGAGGACCTTCTGGAGGTTTTGAATGAAAGCTTGGCTGAAGGCCAGCTGCCTCTGAGCTGCCGTAGAGCAGTACTAACCCTCCTGCCCAAGAAAGGCGACCTTGCAGATATAAAGTGCTGGAGGCCCGTATCACTACTCTGCAGCGACTACAAACTGCTCTCGAAAACGCTGGCTAACAGGTTGGCAGGAGTGATGGATGGTGTCATCCATCCTGACCAGACCTACTGTGTTCCCGGTAGGTCAATATTTGACAATATTTCATTGATTCGTGATGTTATAGAGGTCTCCAAGATGTTAAATTTAGATTGTGGGTTAATCTCTTTGGATCAAGAGAAAGCTTTTGACCGTGTTGAGTTTTGCTATTTGTGGAGAGTTTTAGAGGCTTTTGGGTTTTGTCAAAATTTTATAAATCATATTAAAGTTCTTTACAGTGGCGTTGAGAGTATTCTCAAAGTGAACGGTGGTTTATGTGCTCCTTTTAAAGCTCTTAGAGGTGTAAGGCAGGGGTGCTCAGTGTCTGGAATGCTCTACTCTTTGGCAATAGAGCCACTTTTACAACAGATACGGGTAAAACTTCATGGTATATGTTTGCCAAACTGTAAAAATAACATGATACTTTCAGCTTATGCCGATGATGTCATAGTAATGGTTAATAGGCAAAGTGACATACAGGTTTTGTTAGGTTTACTTAATGTTTTTAAAGGTTTATCTTCTGCAAGTGTAAACTGGAGCAAGAGTGAAACTTTATTATTAGGTAAATGGGGAGGTGGGAGACCACCAGATCTCCCTGAAGGTTTAGGTTGGGGAAAATCAGGGTTTAAATACTTAGGAGTGTATCTTGGTGATGATGTTACAGTGAAAAAAAATTGGGAAGGAGTCATTGAAAAGGTTAAAGGTCGTCTGGATAAATGGAGATGGTTAACTCCAAAGATGTCATATAGAGGGCGTATTTTAATTATAAATAATTTAGTTGCTTCTTCACTGTGGCATAAGTTTGCATGTATTGATCCTCCCTCACATCTTTTAGCGAAAATCCAGACAATTTTGGTAGATTTCTTCTGGGATAAATTGCATTGGGTCCCACAGAGTGTGTTATTCTTGCCTAAGGAGGAGGGTGGACAGGGGCTAATACATCTTCACAGCAGAATCGCAACTTTTCGGTTGCAACTCATACAAAAACTACTTGTTGGGTCAATTGAATATAAATGGTGTTCTGTCGCATTTGTTATTTTACGTAAACTTGAGGATCTGGGTTTGGAAAAAACAATTTTTTTTCTGGACCCTACAAAATTGAACACTTCTGGTTTACCAGTGTTCTATAAGAACCTTTTTAAGGTTTGGAGTCTTTTTGTTTTTAAAAAAGCAGAGGTTTCACAGTCACTTCATTGGCTTTTGGAAGAGCCTCTAGTTCGTGGAGCACGTCTGGATGTGTCTGCTGGTGGCCTTTTCCCAGGACTTAACAAAACACTCATTGACAGTAAAACCACCACTTTGAGGCAATTACTGGAAATAGCAGGACTTGATTTTAAGAATGAAGAAGCAACGGCTCAACATCTGGGAATTAGATCAACCCGTCTAGTTGCGCAGCTATTGGTGAAATGGCAGACGCTTCTCAATACAGCAGAAAGAACTTTGTTGACTGAGTGCCGTGATGGTCTCTGTAAATCAAATCCTGAAGACTCTTTTCCTTGTTTGTTTCTTTCTTTGAACCTAGAAGAGGTTTCTGGAGTGTTTTTAGAAAGTTTTGATTCATTGTGTGTAGACTTTTTTTCTTGTACTGGGAAAACTTTGTATAAGTATTGTGTCATTATGTTTAACAAAAAAATGCTAGATAAAAAAAGAGATACCCCGTGGCGTGACTTTTTTACATTGAATGTGGACAGAAAACCTGAGTGGAGAGCACTTTATAAACCACCGTTGACGAAAAAGACAGGTGACTTACAGTGGAGAATTCTTCACGGCGCTGTCGCCGTCAATGCTTTTGTTTCAATTTTAAATTCTGAGGTTGATGCTCAATGTCCTTTTTGTACTGAAAGGGAAACCATTTTTCATGCATTTGTGAACTGTGCAAGATTAAAACCTTTATTGTTGCTTTTAGAAAGTATTTTTCAGAGGTGTAATGAAACTTTTTCGACAGTGTTATTTATTTTTGGTTTTAAATATGTGTTGAAAAATAGATTTGTATGTCAGTTGTTGAATTTTGTGTTGGGCCAAGCAAAGTTGGCTATTTATACTAGTAGAAGAAGGAAAATTGAGCAAAATTCTGAGCAGAATGTAGTTGCTATGTTTTCAAACATGTTGAAAGCTAGGATACTAATTGATTTTGCTTTTTACAAGCATATGGATGATCTCATTGCCTTTGAAGATATTTGGTGTTGCAATGAGGCATTGTGCTCTGTATTTGAAGGTGACCTGTTTTTTTTTTGCACAATGATTGAGAGTTGGAGCTGCTCTTAATATTTATGCATATTGTATTGTAAATACACTGTGAAATGATTTTGTAATAAAAGTTTGTTAAAATCTCTCTCTCTCTCTCTCTCTCTCTCTCTCTCTCTCTCTCTCTCTCTCTCTCTCTCTCTCTCTCTCTCTCTCTCTGTCTCTAGGTGCGTGAAAAGTCCTGAGGGCTGGCAAAATGGCAACGGGTAGGAATTGTTTCGGAATAAATGGCCTCCAACAGTATTTGTGAGCGAAAACCTCAAAGTGAAACACCAACAGATATTACAAATGGCTCAATAATGGATTTTGACAAAGCTGTAGGCATCTGTAGATAGGCTTTATTTAACACAAATCTCTTAAGTATGAATATACATCACTGCCCATGTGCCCTTAAATCTGTGACTGTACGTAAAATTTTACATAAAGTCTCTCTCTCTCTCTCTCTCTCTGCACTGTAAATGCATGATTATAGAAAATACTGATAGCACAATCTATCACTTTCATAGATTTGGGATAAACCAGAAAGTCCCTCAAACATTTACCCAAAGGACAATCACTTTCTCATCAGTCTCGGAAAAAGTCTCAGGCTGCAGGTGGTCTCTGTGTTATTGCTTTGGTTCTGTCACTACAGTAAGACATATTTGGCTTGTGGTTGAAAGATAGAATACTTTTCTTAACTGATTTAATTTTTGTGACAAAGTGCCCTGTGAGTACCATTTGGAATTTTTGCATGTAGGAGGCAAGTGAAGAAAATAAAATGTATCATATAATCATTTCAGATTTTCACGCTTCGCTTCACATTTTTTTTAAACCTGCTGTTAAATCCAGAAAAAGCAATCTTTCACACTTGTAATTTTACCACAGGTTTAACCTTTTTTGCGGGGCCTGCATTGTGGTGCTGAAGATGCACTGTGAAGCAGTTGTTTAGCAACAACCAATCATAAACTGAACAGCTTGTCTAATTAAATAATAATGTGCTTTGTACTGTCACAGAGCCTTTCATATGTTGTACTCTGTTTCAGCATTTGAAGAAAAAAAATCAGACGAAATGTCAGACAGTGAGAGAACACTTTAGGTTTTATTATTTTATTCTTACATTAATAGTCCAAAAATTATATTCTATCTTGGTTGATATCTTGGTGGGTTGTGTTCAACCATTAATGAATTGTGACATCTTTTCACCATCATTTCATTCGGAACCTTCTTCTGTGGAATATGTATCTACATAGCCATGTTTATTTGAAACCACACTCAAGAGTGTTAAAGTGTTAAAATAAGAGTGTTAAATTAACACTGAAGCAGTGTTAACGTTAATGAGATAATTACGTGATTAATTGAGTGATTATTGACTGTTATTGAACAAATGTTAACCAGCAGAATCATCAAAAGGAGAAAAATCACAATTTTAGACACCATTATGGAGAAAGGTGTGTGACTAGAAAAACATGCCTCTACCTACATTTTTGCAATACTAATTCATTTTTATATTTTCTTTACATAACAAAATTTATCCATGGCTTTTCTGGTGTAGATAACATGGGAATGTGTCTCTGAAGGGAACTTTTGATGTACGTCATGACCGACTGATAGAAACCTCGCTAGAGAGGCCAATCTACTTTGAGTGAAACTTAGGCTATGTTTACACTGAAACGATTCTGAAGAGAAAACGCAAAAGTGGCGTTGCGTCATCACTTTTTATTCTGTGTTTAGACAAGCGTTTTGTGTGGGAAATCTGCATGTAAATGGTGATGCAAAAGTGTATGAAATCCAATGTAGTATGCACTTCAGGCGGCTGTGAGTGCATACTACAACAACACCAAGCCCGCGCGCCTGCGTACAACCTTCACTGTCAAGCAGACTTTTGCGTTTTTACCGTTTACACGGGAACGCGGCGGTGGAGCGTTTTTAAGATTTCCACTCTGGAGGGTGGTTTCACTTTTTTGCGTTTTTAAGCCTCAAAAATGCCGTCGCTGTGTAAACGAAAGGCACATCCGATAAAAATATTTTTTCGCTTTCACCCGCGAGCGTTCTCGTGTAAACAGGGCCTAAACAAGCCAATACACATTGGCGTGCAGTCATTTGCATCAGCAGTACAGCCTTGCATATAATGAGCAGCTGGTGTGATTGCACTTCAGCTTTTTGCTTCAGAGCCAAACACTTCAATACCTACTGAGTGTGACTTCAGCAAGCCTTCTGGATCTCTCCTTTCTGGTGCGGGCATTGCAGCACGGCAGGGTGAGCAGTCTGCTTTCTCTTCTCTGTCTTTTTTATTTTTTGAGCAAAACAAAAAAAGCTGTTATAACAGCTGGTAAGGTGCACCCTCAGAGCGCTCAAAGGCTGTTTTACAGCTGATAAGACCTGCCAGTGAGAGTGAGAGTCAGCGCACTGACAGGTGAACATTCCTGTCTGTGTTCACAGTGACTGTTCCCCTGCATGTTTCAGCACCAGTGAGAGCAGTCCCTAAAAGAGTTTACACAGATAGAACGCGGATGGATTCCTGGTTGCGGTCGTTAACTGGGGACGTGTCACGATCGCTGCCTCGTTCGCTTGGGCCTCGAACACGCTGAGCCAGCTTTCGTGGATGAGTCATGTACCCATTGTGGGAAGATGACCAACGTGGAGCTGCGGTCGAGACTCTCATTCCTGCAAAGGGCCGGAGTCCCCGTGCCTCTGCCTCGATCCCATCCTCCCCAGAGGGTTGCTTCGAGCAGTGACGCAGGAAACCTGAGGATCATGGTGAGTGCGCTTCCTTTCTGGGAACTAAAACCCCTAGAAACCCTCATCCCTCTCACGTTCCGCAACCAGTTGAGCCACCAAGGGAATGTGCTGGACCATCCTCCACATGCGTACCAGTCATTTCCTTTGGTGCTTCCTGTGATGACCAGATGTCGATCGCTGCATCTGAGGGGGGGGTCAGACTTCTTCACGGACAACGACTCGGCACCACAGCCTCCTTCGGGTGTGTCAGAGGTGCCCGGGTCAGATGATGGATGGTGAGTGGGTCGTGCGATGTCCACACTAGTGGTCCAGGAACACCATCTTTGGCTGGCCGACATACGGGAGACCGACACACACCAGTTCCTTAACTCCCCCGTGTCCCAGACCGGCCTCTTCGGCGTCGCAGACGAAAATTTCGCCCAGCAGTTCTCGGCTGTACAGAAGCAGACTAAGGCGTTCAAGCATATCCTGACGCAGCGGTCCGCTGCTGTCTCCACCTAAACGGCGCCGTGAAGCCAGTCGCCGGCAGGCCACCCCGCCTATCCAGGCCCCTGCCAAGAAGGGCGGCAAAGCCAGAGGCAAGAGGCAACCCAGAGATGCACAGTGGGGGGAGAGAATTCTCACCACTCTCGCATCTGCCTCTTCTATCTCCAGTGGGCAGCAGTGTGCGGTTTGAGAACGCAACCAAGCCGCCTCCTGCACCTCCTGCCCCATGGAACCAGGTAAGTGTTGAACAGCACACTTAGACTGCGCTACAATGCCACCTCCCAGAGAGAGCCTCCTGAGCTGAGACCCTGTTTTCCACCTCACCGCCCCACCGCTATGCCTACGGTCCCTTTGGTCCCGCTTGTACGGTCTCTGCAAGCCTGGTTAGCGCTCCCCACTCCCCAGGCTCGGCTATGCGATTCAGTTTGCCCCGCTTCCCCCAAAGTTTGGGGCCATCCACTCCACTACAGTGAGAGCAGCCTATGCCTATGATTTGCACGTGGAGATTGCAGTCCTACTGGTGAAGGATGCAATAGAGCCAGTCCCTCCAGCTGATATGAGGTCAGGGCACTACAGTCAACAAACAAGGTGGTCTACACTCCCGTCGCATGTCACAACTCTCCTCCTCTGGAGTCAGAAGCATATGAGGTCACTTCGAGCCATGTATGTCCCCAGGGTGCTCAACCGCGTGGTCGATGAGCTATCACTAGCTGTGCTGAGTTCAGGGAGGCTGTTTGCCTCCTCAGAGACCTCCCACTGCAAATATGCGTTTTCCCCAGTGAGCCTACTTGCGCAGACACTGTGCAAAGTCAGGAGGAGGACGAGGAGCAGGTCCCTCTAGTGGCTCCCTATTGGCCCACCCGGATTTGTTACCCAGAGCTCATGCTCCTTGTGACAGTCCCTCCCTGTCCCATTCCTCTGAGGAAGGATCTTCTGACTCAGAGACGAGGCACCCTATGGCACCCGCATCCGGACCTCTTGAACCTCCATGTCTGGTCCCTGGACGGGATGCGGAGGTTCTAGGTAACTTACCCCTAGAGGTACTTAACACCATCAATTCTAGACGGGCGCTGTCCACGAGACGTGTGTATGCCCTGATATGGAACCTATTCGTCTTGTGGTGTTCTTCTCGCCGAGAAGACCCCCAAAGATGTTTGATAGGGTCTGTGCTTTCCTTCTTGCAGCAAGGGTTGGAGCGAAGGCTGTCTCCCTCCACCCTCAAAGTACATGCTGCCGCTATTTCAGCTTATCACGACCACATATATGGCAAAACAGTTGGAAAGCACAACCTGGTCGTAAGGTTCCTTACGGGGGCGAGACGATTAAATCATCCTCGACCCCCTCCATACTCTCTTGGGACCTTTCCCTTGTGCTTCAAGCATTTTAGGATGCTCCCTTTGAGCCCTTGCAATCAGAATACTTAAAGCTTCTTTGCATGAAGACTTTGTTGCTGGTAGCACTGGCCTCTGTCAAGAGGGTAGGGGAGCTGCGGGCATTTTCAGTCAACGAATCTGCCCAGAGTTGGGGCCAGGGACAACCCAGTAGTACTGAGACCATGGCCTGGCTATGTGCCCAAGGTTCCTACCACTCCCGTCAGGGACCAGGTTGTGAACCTGCAAGTGCTGCCCTTGAAGGAGGCAGACCCAGCCCTGGCTTTGCTCTGTCCCGTTCACTCTCTGCGTATGTACTCAGACAGAACTCAAAGGCCAGGCCCTCAGACCAGCTCTTTGTCTGGCACAAGGCATGCCCTGCCTGCCCAGGTTGCATGCACACTTCTCCTCCTGGGCGCTGACACGTGGCTCCTTGCTAACAGATATCTGTAGAGCTGCGGGGTGAGCGACACCTAAAACATTCGCTAGATATTCGCTAGATAAACATTCGTATAGCCTACGTGTAGAGCTGGTCTCCTCCCGTGTTTTCTCCCTAAACGGGTAGAAACACCGAGAGGCCCTGCTCTGTTGGCTTGCTGCACCCTACTGTGCACCCTTATTGTTCCAGAGTGTAAAACCAGTTTAGTCCTCCTCCAAACATCCTCAGCCTGGACATGGTGGAGCGTCGCTGAATCCTTGAGAACTGGATCTAAGCTGGATTCCATACCTGTGTCCCAATGTGAAGGCTGCGTCCTTCGAAGGCTGTAGACTTCGAAGGATTCAGCCTATTCGGCCTTCGAAGGACGCATCATGTAGCCTTCGTGGGACTTCCTAATTGTGCAACCAGGTGTTCCCTATTACTGCTCCTGGCGCCAAGCAACAGAGCGAGAGTACAGCTGCCACCCTGATCATTCATTTAAAGGGGTCATGAACTGTCTTTTAAAATTTTATTATATTGTTGTCTGAGGTCAACTTATGACGTTCACTTGGTTTTTGCATTCAAAAACATAAAAATGAATAAGTAATAGGCTATTTTATACCCAAGTTGTGAGCCTTCCTGAAAAACGGTCTGTTTTTATGGGCGTGTGCACTGAAGACTTAAATAAACGCCCACTGCTGCGAGTGGAGAACAGTTTTGCATATTATAATGAGTTTCACTCACCCGTCGGTGCACGTGGGGGAAAACGTCCAATGTTGTCAAATGGCAACCGGATTCGCCCATACATGTTCAACCAAGAGTCCGTTTGTTGCACAATTCCTGTCAGATCCAATATAGACGGCACAGCACGTTCTTTACTCTTAATCGTCTGCAAATCCAGTCTTGTTTACAAAACAATCCTCAGTGAAATGAAGCGAACAGACTACGATGTTTTACCCTCATCAGCTGGAATGTCATTAAAAAAAAAGTTTATCCATGAAGTCCTATTGGAATCCAGAGGAAGCTTATGCAGCGACTGTCTTCTTCCACAACCAGACACTGCACAATATTCTGTACCCAGACAGCAAACTGACATTGAATCAACGTGGAAACGACGTCTCTCATGACACTGAAACAACGTTGATTTTTCTCATCGAATTAACGTTGAACCAACGTCAGACGCGGCATTCTTCAAAGCTAAATGAAAATCGAAAATTGGTTTGCTTTCATAACGTTGAAACAACGCGTTGATTTCAAGTTGATTTTTCGTTAGTTTTGAAAGAATGACGCGTCTGACGTTGGTTCAACGTTAATTCGATGAGCAAAACAATGTCAGATCAACGTTGTTTCGATGTCATATTTCCACGTTGATTCACTGTCAGAAAAAAAGGTACGAAAGCTGTCACTGGGGCGGTACCTTTTCAAAAAGGTACACTTTTGTACCAAAAGGGTGCATATTGTACCATGAAGGTACCAATATGCACCCTTTAGGTACAAAAATGTACCATGAAGGTACCAATGTGCACCCTTTAGGTACAAAAGTGTACCTTTTGAAAAGGTACCGCCCCAGTGACAGCTTTCGTACCTTTTTTTCTGACAGTTGTCAGTTTGCTATCTGGGGTATTGCTCGGTAGAACGATCTGGTTTGTCATCACGAGGTAGGCATGTATGGTAGGCTGCTTAGCGTGTAATGCGCGAATCGGTGGGCGGGGCTAAACCGGCCGTGTTGAAGTAGGTGTAGACCTTCTTCTGCGGGGGTGGTCTTTTAACCCCTTCGACGTCATAGTTTCCCACTTTTAAAAACAAGTCGTTTTCAGAGGCTGGTGTCAATAAAAGCTTTTATTGGACTAACAAGGACGTTTTCAGTTCTGAAACTTACAGGATATTCTTATAATATGATGACCTCTTAGATGTCAAAAGCTCAAGGAAAATTTGATTTCTCAGTTCATCACCCCTTTAATAAAACTGAGTAAACAGCTATGGAGATTGGCTATTGTCATTTTGTTGTTTTATATTTTACTGGAAATTTTATGTTTTATATTTCCCTGTCTTTAAATGAGGGGCAATATATATAAAATCACATAATTTCAATTCACTAACCACTAAAAAAATATTTCGAGTCATGTATTTTCGGCTCAAGAGCTGGCCAGAGCTGGTTTAATGCGTAGCTGGCTGCGTCCTGAATAGCCAGATGATAGACTGTAAAAAGAGCCAGACAGATTACACTGTAAACTGTTCAAATATTGGGTGTTAACCTACGTAAATATTGTAATGAAATAGCCAAAAAATAATAATAATGATAAAACATAGGCACATAGCCTATATTCAAATGTTAATCGTACCTTGATGCGATTTTGTAGGGTTTTCTTTTTATTGTCTACAGAACCATGGTGAATATATTTATACAGGCTGTGTCAATCCTATTAGCAGATGGATATAAAAAGTCCAGTGCAAACGTCGTTACTCCCGCTCGTCGTCGTCAGCTGTCAGTCACAGTTGCTAGGCGACAAGAACAATCCTCCGTAGGCTAGACCGGTCCGAGCGCTTCAGGTGCGCACTTTGATATGGGACGCAGTAGTTAGCAACAATTTGTTAATATTGTGACAATGGACCAACATTTTGTTACTTTATTTTTTAAAAAAAAATAAGCAGTGGGAGAATGTAAGGGACTTCATACTGCGTTAGTATTCATGTACAAATGTGAAGTAGCCTACTTTTTCCCTCACAGGACATATAGTTATAGTTTAAATGTATCCACCTTGCAAACACTCAGAGACCCTTACAAAAATAAACAAATATCCAGAGCCATGAATTCTCTTTTGTGTACACATTTACGTTGCATAAAATAATGAAATAATGAATAATAAAGAAATACAATGTACAAGAAATACAATACAAGGCTATAAAGCCGTTTTCTCACTTACATTTGACAAAACCATGCAATGCTGACGAATGAGTTAAGATGAATAAGAAAGAAAAAAAAAGAAAAAAAAACATCTTTTGGCTGTTAACACTGGTTTCTCTGGCTGTTTGAGTAAATGAAAACATAATACTTTTACATTTAAATGTGAATTTGCCGTCCACCACCGAACTCTCGGCCACCCTTTTTTTTTTTAAATAAAAATGATGTCGTCACCCACGCAATGATTTATGGGGTAGGATCGGTTAGGATAGTCCACGAAGTGTCCATTTATGTATCCTTCCTTTCACGGGGAAACGAAGGGTGCATTTGGCGTCGCTTTTGAATCAGGTAAGCCTAACTAAATTGGGACAGCCTTCATCCCACCGCGATGACGCAATCGGCCTTCAAATGCGGCCTTCACGGATACAGCCTTTGAATTGGGACGTCCTTCGTCGAGCGGCTGTGAGGCAATCGGCCTTCAAATACGGCCAAGCGTCCTTCAAATACGGACTTCGGAGGATGCAGCCTTCACATTGGGACACAGCTCATATGTGTGACCCTACGGGGATCCCATATGTGTATATTTAATATGTAGTACAACCTTCAGGCTAGTCTATATGTATTTCCTACATAACTCTTTGAAGGAAGTTGATTCCGCAGAGTTCCCCTCCCTCAGATCGGGCACGCTTTCCCAGTGTTATTCAATAATCTCACTGTATGGGTGATCACGGAACAACAGTGACATAGACTCTGAGTAAGCTCTCGGGGAACGAGGGTTTCCATATGTAACAAGACGTTTCTTTTTATCTTCTGGCAGCATTGTAATTTTTCCTCATAAACATCAGCTGCATATATGGAGTAGTCAGTATAAAGAAGCAGACTATGTTTTACCATTTTGTTGACATGCTATTTGAATCAAAGTCAAGGTTTTAATGCAGTTCTCAGCTGAGGGCACATCTTGTGAGAGTGGGCGTGTGGCTTCTGTTGCAGCTTTGGTTGCTCTTCTGTGTTGAGGTATGTGAGAAGGGCAGAGTGCCATCGCTGCTCAGTGCTGCTGCATATGCTTCTGCCAGAGACAATCTGCATGCATACGAAACAAAATAGATCCTGTCATAAACCTCTTCTGCTCTCTCTCTCTCTCTCTTTCACTCTCTATTTATCTTGCTTACTCAGAGAAGACCTGCTTTGTGGTGTTGTGGCATTGTGCTGACTTTAAAAAAGTGATATGATCTGACAGTGAACAGAGGCATGCATACACACACACACACATCTGGTGGCATTCTAGCTTTTGTCCACAAACACTATACTTTCTAGTACAGAATTGTAGGCCATATAACACAGACTAGAACTCACAGGTAGACACACAATTCCAACATACAATGATCAATAGTTGCTATATACACTCACTTAAAGGATTATTAGGAACACCATATTAATACTGAGTGTGACCCTTTTGCCTTCAAAACTGCCTTAATTCTACGTGACATTGATTCAGTTCTTTAGAAATGTATTGATAGGATAGCATCTTGCAGTTGACAGAGATTTGTGGGATGCACATCCAGGGCCCAAAGCTCCTGTTCGACCACATCCCAAAGATGCTCCATTGGGTTGAGATCTGGTGATTGTTGGGGGATTTTAGTACAGTAAACTCATTGTAATGTTCAAGAAACCAATTTGAAATGATTGGAGCTTTGTGACATGGTGAATTATCCTGATGGAAGTAGACATCAGAGGATGGGTACTTGGTGGCCATAAGGGATGGACATGGTCAGAAACAATGCTCAGGTAGGCCGCGGCATTTAAACGATGCCAATTGGCACTAAGGGGACTAAAGTGTGCCAAGAAAACATCCCTCACACCATTACACCACCACCACCACCACCACCACCTCCAGCCTGCACAGCGGTAACAAGGCATGATGGATCCATGTTCTCATTCTGTTTACGCCAAATTCTGACTCTACCATCTGAATGTCTGAACAGAAATCAAGACCCATCAGTCCAGACAACATTTTTCCAGTCTTCAACTGTCCAATTTTGGTGAGCTCTTGCAAATTGTAGCCTCTTTTTCCTATTTGTAGTGGAGATGAGTGGTACCCGGTTTTTCCATTCAGCTATTTCGATGTACAGTATAGGATATCATTTTGATTACTTTTTTAAATTGTGCAATATTGGAGGATAGGTTAGGTTTATGGTAAATTTGTACTTTAAATGTTAATCAGGGTAATCTTCTCCAATTTTTTTTAGTGTGTTGGGATTTATATAATTAATTAATACATTTAGTGACTGATGTCAACATGGTGTATGTGATATAAACATAGTGGTGACCAAGATAATACAATCTGCTCCATAATCTATCTAAAAAAGAATAACACTTTTTAGATAGAAAAAATTTAGTGCTGGGCAACGATGAATCGCAATTAAAGGATTAGTTCACTTTGGAAAAAACTTTTGCTGATAATTTACTCACCCCCTGGTCATCCAAGATGTCCATGACTTTCTTTCCTCAGTCGAAAAGAAATTAAGGTTTTTGATGAAAACATTCCAGGATTTTTCTCCATATAATGGACTTACATGGGAACCAGACGGTCCAAGGTCCAAATGACAGTTAATAAGAGTTTCAGATGCAGCTTCAAGACGATGAATAAGGGTCTTATCATGCGAAACGATCGGTTATTTCAAAACTTATTCCAAAAATGTAACTTTTCTAAGGACAAATGCTAGCCTTGCTCTATTCTGTGAGGCGCGTTTGCAACGTCACGTAATACATAATTACGTTCAAAAGGTCACTGGCGACGTAGCCGGAAGTACAGAATCAAGATCGTCCGACATCATTGTTTTACCTTTTAATTCCTTTTTTGTAAACGGCGTTTGAGTTAGTTTGCACGTTCAACCTATGCGTTCAACTTGTAAACACTCTGACTCTGTACTTCTGGCTACGTCGCCCGTGACCTTTTGAACGTACTTACGTATTACGTGACGTTACAAATGCGCCTCACAGAATAGAGCAAGGCTAGCATTTGTCCTTAGAAAAGTTACATTTTTGGAATAAGCTTTGAAATAACCGATCGTTTCGCATAATAAGACCCTTATTCATCGCCTGGTGTCGTTTAAAGACATTTGAAGCTGCATCTGAAACTGTTATTAACTGTCGTTTGGACCTCGGACCGTCTGGTTCCCATGTAAGTCCATTATATGGAGAAAAATCCTGGGCTGTTTTCATCAAAAACCTTAATTTCTTTTCGACTGAGGAAAGAAAGACATGGACATCTTGGATGACATGGGGGTGAGTAAATTATCAGCAAAAGTTTTTTCAAAAGTGAACTAATCCTTTAATCGCATTCAAAATAAAAGTTTGGGTTTACATAATATAAGTGTGTGTACTGAGTATATATTATATATATATTATATTATGTATATATACATATTATGTATATATATATATATATATATATATATACACAACACTAATTTATCTTGTTTCTATCAAAAAAAGTATTATTCTACATGGAGGAGGTTGCATTCTCTTAGTCGCCACCATGTTGCTATCACATACACCATGTTGGCATCACATTGACAGTACAATAATTTCAGTCCTGTCTCAGTGAATCAGTCAATTATCGAACACAAAGCAAGAATGTTAATTATGATGGGAGAAAAAATAATATGGATGAAAAGGAATTAAATAAAAAAATTAAGCCTTAAGACATTTTTTAGAGTTGTTTTGTCTGACACACATAAAAGTAGAGACTCATAACTCAAAAACTATATCAAGGAGAGTCAAGGTAGGTATTCTTTGATAGAACACTTTTCAAATTTTTTGAAAATATAAATTACATTACATTAGGACATTCTCCTGCTGATAAAAGACTATATATATATATATATATATATATATATATATATATATATATATATGCTGTGTAGAAGATAAAAGCACAAAAACGAAGAGTAAAATTAGACCAGGATTTGTGACGTAGATGTTGTGTCTGATGGAACATTCCCCCCTTGGATACTCTTTGAGTCTGTCATGTGAATTAGAGGGGACCTTTCAATATAAACCAATCCCTGCAGCAATAACTATATCTAGGTTGAAAGCAGCCCTCTCGACATGCTCACACACACACACACACACACACACACACATTTTTAACATCTAAGAAATCCTTCTCACACTCAGACATTTTACACATGATTTATAGAACAACTTGAATATCACATTTTCTATCATCCACCAAACAGACACTGCCCAAGGCACTGAGATTGTTATTGGCAGGATAGTGAATCTCTGACGCTGTTTAATGTGTGTAAGGTCGTCTTGCTTTCTCAGTGTAATGAGATCTGGGCAGGAATTGGACCCTCAGCTTGATGCACTGAGTTATATCCATCACCAAAACCGAGTTACACATTTACATTTCAACAGTGCAGCATCCCAGCTGGGGAAAACCCCAGCTAACATGATCCTGAAAATGATTTTACATGCTTGCAATGCATGGCTGCTCTCTCTCCTGTTCTTTTACTGTTACCATGGGTACTGTTTTCTTATTTTTTTTAAACAGTTACAGTTAGTTTTTCTCGATTGTTTACACACATTTTCTGAAAGCATGCCTAATACTCTCAGAACTCTACACACCAAACACACACACACACACACACACACACACACAATGGGAAAAATCCCTCAATTTTCCTGCAAAATGAAACCTTACATTCAAAACAACGTTATTTCTTCTCAGAATGGTATTTTGTTTTCAAATGACACACACAAACTATCATATGAAGACATTTATAAGAACCAGTTGACCGATGTGCTCAATGGAAAACACTTCTTCTACATTCATCATAATGACTTAGGCCTTTTTGTTGTTCAATGTTACACTTACAGTTACTACCAACAGTATACATAAGTGTATCGTAACATATGTGAGAATATTGTTTTTATACTCCATAACATATACATTTATTTTTCCCACAGAAACAATGTAGTGTACATCCCAACCAACACAAGCACATACAGTGATCTATAAAACAAAAGGAGAATATACTGTATATAGTTACAGTAAAAAAAAAACTAAAAAAAAGTTTGCCCATTTGATGAGTCAGTGATTAGCATATTTGAATGCCAGTGTGTTCTTGTGAAGACTTTCTACATGAAAATTGTGCCAAATGCAGATAATTGTGTGTGTTTTGAAAAAAGTGTGTTTTAGAACTGCATTTTGAGTGTAAAGCAGTAATTGTGCTTGTAGTTTAGCAGAGTTGGTTAAGGGGGTTGGTGCATGTTGTGCTCATTGTGTCTTAAGTACCAGTATTTGTGTGTAAACAATTGAGAAAAACGGAAATATTTATACTCAAATTAATTTATTATTAATTAATTTATTTTATAGTTTTGGAAGGTCATTTCAGTTTCAGGTTCTGATTTTGTAGTCTGTCCTCAGTAGGCTGAACATAAATCATTCAGACAGCACATGAGTCTTGGTATATTCATGAACATGCAAGCTGTACTTTTGCTTAAAGGGATAGTTCGCCCAAAAATGAAAATTCTGTCATCATTTACTCACCCTCAAGTCGTTCCAAACCTTTATGATTTTTTTTTCCTGTTAAACACAAAAGAAGATATTTTGAAGAATATGGGTTGCTAAACAGTTGATGGGCCCCATTCACTTCCATAGTATGGAAAAAAAATACTATGGAAGTTAATGGAGCCAATTGTTTGGTTACCGACATTCTTCAAAATATCTGAAAGTCTGACAGTAACTACATGAGGGTGAGTAAGTGATGATAGAATTTTACTTTTGTTTTTGTTTTGTTTCTCTGAAAACCTCTTCTTGCTGCTTTCACTCATTCATTCACTAGTATTTAATAAATCAGTGGGTTCAGTTCACAAAACTGGTCTAACTGAAGATGTGAATCAGACTGATCTGGTTCTCAGTTTAACAGCCCACTGAAAGAGAAGGTTATCAGTAAATAATCTGTTCCACACACAAAGGTATTATATGACTAAAAAAAACAAAAAAAAAACATGGAATATAATATGTTAATTGTGAAATGTTCGAAAAACTTTTAGGAAATGTGCATTGTTATTTGCATAATTTTTTTGCATCCCATTCTTCTAACACTGATTAATATCAATGACAAAATTGATAGTGACTCCACAAAGAAAAATCAATAAATCCATATTATCATAAATCCAGCACAGCCTGCAGTATGAGTGTTGCCACCACGTGCATTCAAACTACCCATCAATGATTGAGTTCAATCGATTAGAGATGTTCCACAGAATACAAATCAGTTTATCCTCAACCAAGTGCAAAAATGTGAAAAACAAATGTGCAAATCAATCTATATTTCCTAGTCAGGAATGTGGGGAACTTCAATATACCCACAGCAGAATTTTATCAATGAATCTGCCTCTGCAATATGCTGGTAAGGTTATTTTAATCTTTGATGATAAAACAACTTCCTCAAGGGGAACATTCATTAAATATTTAAAAGTACTTTGTCTTCTATCTCTATGAGGGGGAAATCAGACTTGCCTACTTGACTTACTGGTGACTGGGAGTTTGCTAAGGACTTGTTCTTGAATCAACATATTCTTGTCAAACAAACACATTTATAATATTTCTCACCCACAAAATTAACCTTAAACATTAAATACTCCCACCATTGGAGGAAATAATTGCTTTATCAGGACAATGTTTTTTTTTTTTTTTTAAACCCTAACCACACCTTATCTGAAAATCTGGCTAACAGGAATATTATTTAAAAATTGTGTTGATAACATTATGAAATCACAGCATGTCTTATGTGAAATCTGTAATATACTGTATATATATATATATATATATATATATATATATATATAGTTGAAACTACACTGCCTGCAGAAACAACACATTTATTCAAGCAATTATTTCATACCTTTATTTCAGAATGGCCCTTTTGGGTGGTCTATGAAACAAAATTAGTTCAAATGCGAGTAGTTCCAAATCTTTCCAAAACCATAACTGTTTGGGCTTTTGATTATGAAGTCAACTCTGCCATCAAGTGGTAGCAAAGTAGATATATATATATATATATATACATATGACTGGTTCCACACAGTCAATATTTGTTCGACCTATCCCTCTTTTTCTACAAAATAAAGTGAAGGTGTGGAATCCACATATGCTTCAATATATAACTTAATGAGTGATGACAATTAAGGTATTAATCAATATTTTTCCTTCTAAATATCAAATGAGTGGAATGACTTCTTTAGGCTTATGAGATTTTACTTTGTTATATAAATTACCAGTGTGATTACTGAAAATGTTCTTTTAATGTATTTATGAATGTCTGCATTTGATATCTGAATGCAGTAACAGAGCTTGCTCATTTAACCTGTCTTCCAGAAATTAAATATGGACTCGTTTTGTGTTTGAGAAATGTCTTCAACATGTGTCACTGTCAATACGGTGCATCTGTTTTTCTAAGGTACCCTGACGACTATAAATCAAAAGGATCATTGGAACCAATAGTTTGAGTAACCATTTCTGACAATTTCTTCAAGACTTTACTGCGTTAGATTAAAGTGTCCTCTCCTTTGAGAGAAAGAACGTATTTTCTTGATGTTTTGAGAAGACTCTCCTGTTTATCGTTACAGCCTGAGTGCCAGACCAAATTATATCCGGCCCATCCTGTTTTTCTGTATTGGTCAGATTACTGAAACTCTCAATGGTTATTTCCTACCCAACCTGTTTCTCTCTACAGGTCCTTCTCAAAATATTTGCATGTTGTGATAAAGTTCATTATTTTCCATAATGTAATGATAAAAATTAAACTTTCGTATATTTTACATTCATTACACACCAACTGAAATATTTCAGGTCTCAAAAAATTAGCATATTTTATCCGACCAATAAAAGAAGTGTTTTTAATACAAAAAAAGGAAACCTTCCAATAATTATGTTCAGTTATGCGCTCAAAATTTGGTCGGGAATCCTTTTGCAGAAATGACTGCTTCAATGTGGCGTGGCATGGAGGCAATCAGCCTGTGGCACTGCTGAGGTGTAATGGAGGCCCAGGATGCTTCGATAGCGGCCTTAAGCTCATCCAGAGTGTTGAGCAACTTTCTCTTTACAATATGCCACAGATTCTCTATGGGGTTCAGGTCAGGAGAGTTGGCAGCCCAATTGAGAACAGTAATACCATGGTTAGTAAACCATTTACCAGTGGTTTTGGCACTGTGAGCAGGTGCCAGGTCGTGCTGAAAAATGAAATCTTCATCTCCATAAAGCTTTTCAGCAGATGGAAGCATTAAGTGCCCCAAAATCTCCTGATAGCTAGCTGCATTGACCCTGTCCTTGATAAAACACAGTGGACCAACACCAGCAGCTGAAATGGCACCCCAGACCATCATTGACTGTGGGTACTTGACACTGGACTTCAGGCATTTTGGCATTTCCTTTTCCCCAGTCTTCCTCCAGACTCTGGCACCTTGATTTCCGTATGACATGCAACCACTGAGCAACAGTCCAGTGCTGCTTCTCTGTAGCCCAGGTCAGGCGTTTCTGCCACTGTTTCTGGTTCAAAGGTTTCTTGACCTGGGGAATGTGGCACCTGTAGCCCATTTCCTGCACACGCCTGTTTCTACTCCAGACTCAGTCCACTGCTTCCGCAGGTCCCCCAAGGTCTGGAATCGGTCCTTCTCCACAATCTTCCTCAGGGTCCGGTCACCTCTTCTCGTTGTGCAGTGCTTTTTGCACCTACTTCCCACTGAGGTGCCTTGATACAGCACTCTGGGAACAGCCTATTTGTTGAGAAATTTTTTTCTGTCTGTCTTACCCTCTTGCTTGACGGTGTCAGTGATGGCCTTCTGGACAGCAGTCAGGTCTTACCCATGATTGCGGTTTTGAGTAGCCTAATGAAACAAGCTGGGAGTTTTTTAAAAGCCTCAGGAATCTTTTGCAGGTGTTTAGAGTTAATTAATTGATTCAGATGATTAGGTTAATAGCTTGTTTAGAGAACCTTTTCAAGATATGCTTATTTTTTGAGACAGGAATTTTGGGTTTTCATGAGCTGTATGCCAAAATCATCAGTATTAAAACAATAAAAGACCTGAAATATTTCAGTTGGTGTGCGATGAATCTAAAATATATGAAAGTTTAATTTTTATCATTTTTATCATTTTTAGTATGGAAAATAATGAACTTTAACAATATGCTAATTTTTTTAGAAGGACCCGTATAAGTTAAATGAAACAGATTACTGAAACTCTTGGGGACTCTCTCGAGCTTTTGTCTCAGCAAGAGAGAGTCCTGGCATTCTTGTTCTTGAATCTCGTTTTGAATAGGTTATCACTCTCAGTTTTCAATACAGGTTCCCTAAACCTGTACACAAGTTTGCTCCACCTCTATGTTAATCCCTCCCCCTTCAGTAATTCTCAAAGTGTGGTCACACCATTGCCCCCTAGTGGGAGATGGTCCTCACTGCGGAACATGAAATCCATGGGGAGGAGTCGGATCCAGATCCAACTCCTCCCACCTTACATACACCAAACCTAACCAACTCCGCCCCCTGATCAATAAACCCACCCCTAATCCCTAAACCCAACCCTAATCCTACCCATCTCCACCCATTGGATCGTGATCCGACTCCTCCCCGTGGATCTCATGTTCTGCATTGAGGTGCTACTGGCTAGTGGTGCGCGAAAAGATGACCTAAACTAGGCAAGTGTTTATAAAATTGTCACTTTTTCGCACGTACCAGTGTGATCAGTCTTCTTGGCTGATCCCTGGAGCGTGTGATTAGAACGGTCTGTGCATAACATCAACTGCTAAATTCGAATGTGCTTCCCCGCGTTGGCTGGCGCTGAGCCAGAGACGGGCGTACTCAGTGCTGCTGTCATATTCACGGACGCAATTTTCTATGGCAGGGGTCGGCCGGCCCCCTAAACTTCTGCCTAGCCCCCTTAAAAATTTGTGATTAATGTAGGCTATGGAATTCATGTTCGCTTCAGTCTTGTTATAATCAGATTCGGCGCGTGATCATCCTCAATCCGCAGCGGTGCAGCAGAGAGCACGTCAGAAACAGAGGACAGTGAGAATATAATACAAATTGTAGCCTTTAGTACAAAGCTAAGCCTTCGGAGGGGAAGAGAAAGTGATGAAGAGACTGAGGAAAAAAGAAAGAGTGATGGAGATGAGGAGAGATTTTGACAAATAATCTACTGCCCACTGACATGGTTTTAAAGCAATTTCCTATCCTTTTTTATCTTCAAACATCTTGAAAATGCAAATATCAGATAACTAAACAACGTGAAGCCCCTACCAACCTCAAATTTAGGACCTCTTTGATTATAAAGCCCTGTCTACGGCCCTGTATTAGGCATACAAACAATAATAAATGTGTAGCCTATACATATTGTGAATGCATTTAATAAACTTATTTACCAAGCTTTAGCTTTCAGTAAATAAACGCATCTGAGAAAAAATATTCATCGGCAAAATCAACCTATATCAGTTGACCATATGTTTACTTTCTTCACAGACAGAAAAATGAAAAGCCTATATCAGTCAAAGCTCTGTTAGGAGTTAAATTTAAACTTAAATTTAGCTTATCCTTACAATTTTTTTGTTTTAGGGGGTGTGTTAAAGTGGGATTTTTGTTAGGTGGTCCTCAGAAAAAAAATGGAAGATAAAGTGGTCATTAGGCTGAAAAAGTTTGAGAAACACTATCAGACTATTCTTGAGAAGGCTACAGTGACGCAATAAAGAACTTCTGTGTGAAAGATACCTCAAAGTCTCCTGGTCTCCTGAAGGAAAAAATTCACCGCAAACAAAAGTGATCAACATTCATCAACATACATCAACAAAATGTGTTACAGTGCTCACTCCACTTTTTAATAGTCATTCTTTTATTACTATTGGTAGTTTTCTTTTTTATGATACTATTTTTGTAATTTAAATTTATATTTTGCATTTCAATTTACAGTTTTTATTAGACAATTTTATTAGTTTATCTTTTCCCACAAATTTTGCTCAGATCCACAATGAGACACAGTTGTTTCATATCTCTATCATTATTCTTCAGAGGTTGTTGGTCAGATTTAAAGTTTAACTCTTCTTGATTTGCATATTCATTATGAAAGAGCAAGTAATTTCAGAATTGATTTGATAAACAAATGAATGGATTATTATAAGGCCACATGTTTTTACCACGTACTTCAGGGATTTTTGTCCAGTTATAGGGTTCTTACAGTTTTATAGTCAGATACATATCAAGTTTTTATTTTTATTCTTATTTAGAAAATCACTTATTGTTAATATCATATATATAGAGAAAATTATTCCATTTCCATATAGTCAGATTGTAGACTATGATCCATCATATTCTAACTCCTTTCGTGTGGAAATAAGTGTAGAATAAGGACTGTAGTGTGTGAATGTTGCATATTTTCTGTAATATATTATAATAATGTACTGTAACAGTCATTTTCAGCAGATCTTTTCTTTCAGCCAAGAATACTATTGAACCACCAGGGCTGTCAAACGATTAATTGCGATTAATCGCATCAGGAATAAAAGTTTGTGTTTAAATAATATATATGGGTGCACTGTGTATAATTATTTCTATATACACACACATGCTTCTATACTTAAGAAATATTTTCATGTATAAACTGTGTATAGATTTATACATAATTTAAGTTATATATAAATATAAATATTTTACATATAAATATTTTTTTTTCCTTAAATGCACATGCATGTGTGTGTGTATATATATATATATATATATATATATATACAAAATAAGTATACACAGCGCACCAACATATATTATGTAAACACAAACTTTTATTTTGGATGCGATTAATCGTTTAACAGCCCTACATCATGCTCATACCATTTGACTTGGATATGTAATTAAAAATGGGTTCTAATCATATAAAATTTTTCAAATTAGGTAATCAGAGCCTGCCGTATAACTTTTCATAATGGAGTCAGTTAAAAATAAAGATTATACTATCTATGTTCAATTTAAAACATGCAGAAACAACACTTCATACAGTCTATTTCATACCTTTATTTTAGACCTGCGGGTTGGGTATGTTATGAAACAATAATAGATACAATAAAATAAATAAATAAATAAATAAATAAATAAATAAATAAATAAATAAAAGTTCATCATTTCAAATCTATTCAAAACCCTGTACTGTTTGAGCTTTTGATTACAGCCAACTCTGCCATCAAGATAACGAAACAGACAGAACTTTTGCAGTCTTATATTGAAATACGTGTTTATTGCCTCATAGTGTAATATAAAACTGTTTAAAAAAGAAAAAAGACTGTCATATGCCCATACTTAAAGAAAGACCTTGTAATGAGCATAAGATCCCTTTTCTCAAATTAATCTTTCACTTTATTTGGGTAAAACATTTTCCACACAGCCAAAGTGTGTTCAGACCACTCACAAACCACTGCTTGAAGATGTTCCTTGCCACAATATCTACACTCAATTATGTTTCCTATTTACAGTGTTCAGACAAATTTAGTCTTATACACTCTAAAAAATGATGGGTTAAAAATAACCCAACTTGGGTTATTTTATAACCCAACCGCTGGATCAATATTGCACCAGCCCAACAGTAGTTAATTTGACCCAGCAAGATGGGTCGGTCATTTTTAACCCAACAGATGAGTTGTTCATTTCTACTCAAATGCTGGGTCAAATTAAATAAAATTCTGGGTTGATTTAACTACAAATTTGTTATATAGCGTACCCAAATGCTGGGTCAAATTAATTACAATTCTGGGTTGATTCAACTACATATTTGTTATATAGTGTACCCAAATGCTGGGTCAAATTAACCCATATGCCAGACTAATTCTAGCACATTACAGTACAATTTAAGAAAATAAAAGGCAATTGACTACTCATAACTATAAAACAGTTACACTACAAATCTAGAACAGAATACATGCTATATGTATGCGTAGATTATGCAATAAACACTTAAACAATACAAAAACAAAACAACAATGGAGTCTTTGAAAAATTATTTTATTACTTTAATATCAACAATATTAGTGGAACTGCAGTTAATATCACTGAAGTAGGAAAACATTCAATTATGAATGAACTGGCTGAACATTTAACAGGCCAACAGTCAACGGGAGCCATTAGCTAGTATTCTGGTATCTTCCCAAAGAAACTATTAAAGGGATAGTTCACTTTGAATTTAATTTTTGATATGTTTTATCTTACCTCAAGGGCATCCAAGATGTAGGTGTCTTTGTTTCCACAGTATTTTCAATTTTGATATTTTTCGGGCAAACCATTGTTGTCAATCAGTCATATAATGGAGGTTTAGGGGGTCCTCCCTCAGTTCATGTCAAAGAGCATGCACAGAGAAGTCCAAATTAAACATGATTGAATGACTCGTAAATGTAAGTACGCAGTGAAGGCCTAAGACACGAAACGAGCGGTTTGTGTGAGAAAACGAACAGTATTTATATCGTTTTTACCTCGTGTAACTCAGCCATTGGCAACTGATCTGACGGCAGGGGCGCTTCAGTCTGTGCATGCGCCAGAAGTGATCGCTTGCGTGTGTACGTCACTCATTGTTTACACAGAGATTTCGGGAGTTTAACCTTTTACTAAACATTTAGATATATCGAAATCTTCCATTGCGATTTCCTGTATATATAAATATGTTTAGATCTTCACAGTGAAAGGTAAAACTTCCGAAACTCTGTGTAAACAATGAGTGACGTCACTTCCGGCGCATACACAGACTGAAACGCCTCTGCTGTCAGATCAGTTGCCAATGGCTGAGTTACACGAGGTAAAAAACTATATAAATACTGTTCGTTTTCTCACACAAACCGCTCGTTTATTGTCTTAGGCCATCAATGTGTACTTACATTTACGAGTCATTAAATCATGTTTAATTTTGACTTCTCTGTGCATGCTCTTTGAGGTGAACCGAGGGAGGACCCCCTAAACCTCCAGTGTATGACTGATAGACAACAACGCCAACGGTTTAACCGAAAAAACAAAACAAAATTGAAAATACTTTGGAAACAAAGACACCTACATCTTGGATGCCCTTGAGGTAAGCTAAAACATATCGAAAATGTATTTCAAAGTAAACTATCCCTTTTAATATTTAGAAATAATAACTGTGTGTGCCTCTAATGTTGATCTTACAAGTCCTCTAATTTTTTGAAGAACTTCAGCCCAGGGCCAGCTCTTGGGATCAACTGTTGATGGTAGCCTCATCTAAAAGAAGAAAACTCTCCTCATCAGTCCCCTCCTCTAAAAGACAAAAAAATACAAAACACAAAGAAATCTGTTTTTACAACTGAGGAGTACAAAACTAAAATATATAGGTAATTAAATGGAAGATATGCATATTCCATCATTTGTTATTACAAAATAGAATAAATCACTGAAAGTCTACAAAAGACATGTGCCCTATTCATCTATTGGAGTCACTTTGACACATTACATGGAAGCTATTGAAAAAAAAAGAGAAAATTATATTTCATAAGAATTAATGTCTGAAAAGGGCTTGAGTAGCAATGCAGACTTGATATGCTGTGGATGTGAAAACAAATATTTCTTACCTTGAAATCTTTCAACAAGGTCTGTCAGCTGCCACTCTGTTGTGTCAATGACAAAGCTGACCTGATCTGAAACAAACACAAAATGAGGTTAAAGTAATATACAATTACTATTGTATTAACTATTCAGATGTCACCATGCAAATGCAATGCAGACTAGCAGCAGAATGTAATCCAATGTGAAGATAACAGCCAAAATATAGAGAGACCCTCTCTCCCTATACAATTCAAATTACATGTATTTTACATTCAGACATTTTATGTTACTTCAATGTTTTTACATACTTTAATAAGTCTAACACTGTGTTATACCTTCGCATTTCACATTAAAAGCTTTGAGGGCAAAAAAGCGCGCTCATTTATATCCAGTTAACTTAAAATAATGTAAGTTAGCCTGCTAGCCAGGCCGCCATTTTATATAAGAAATGTTTTCTTATCTATCGCGGGTCACCATATTACTTAAATAAATGCACATACATGCATTTAGTCTGGCATATCAGGTTATCTCACTGTTTATACATACTTTAATCAGTCTAACACTGTGTTCACATTAAATGCTCCAGGGAAAAAATAGCGCGCTCAAAATAGCTAGCAGCTTGCTTCAATGATAACGGCTCAATGGCTAACGCTAGCCAAACAAGCCAGACAAACTAGCCTCGACAATATAAAGATATTACTTTAGAAAGGTAACGTTAAGTTAAAGTAGACTCACTGTATTCCGGACACTAAGTTAGACCGTTTACCGCAATTTCTATAAATAAACACTTCACGGCCATTACATCAATACGTGTCATCTTTGCCTCACCCTCTTCCGACCAACCCAGCTTATAACTTAGTTGTTAAAATATATGTCTTATATATTAGAAATGACATGTAGAGTACTCTACCTTAGTTTATTTCCCTCGCTCGATGAAAAGTGAAGTTCTCTTTGAAGATCGCTCGGTGTGTGGTGGATCCGGGTATGGTGGACTCTTCTTGTGATGATGTGATGACGTTCGAAGCACAAACAACCCACGTGCTGGGTCAACGGTGTATGTTGGGTAGATGGGTTATTTTTTCCAACTCATGTGTTGAGTCAAAATCCATATACATAACCCATAATGGGTCAAACATTTCATAACCCAGCGGTTGGGTTGATTAAATAACCCAGCATTTTTTAGAGTGTATTTTTAATACTTTTAAGCTTTATTTATGCTATATATTTTGCAAACATAGGGCCTAATATTAAATTCTGAGCATTACCACTTTCAATTATGAAATATGAACTCCACTTCTAAACCTTACAACAATAAATTTAAAAAAAGATAATAAAATAAAAAAGACTAGGCCCTACTTGCTTTGCTTGTAAGGGAAAATAAACACCAATAGCCTCTAATAATAGCATGTGTTAGATAATGTAGCCTAGTTTAAAATTGGCTCAAATCATACGGAGTTGGTGTTTTCCAAAGTTTTGTTCCTATCACACATGGTCTCCTGTTTTTGGGGGTCTCATGTGACAAATAGATCCACCCTCATGAGGGGCTTCACTCACGCACATTGTTGCAATACATAGGTCCACGTAGCCAACTTCCATGGGTTGGAGACGTAACATGTATAAACTGCCCCCTGACCGGACCTGCTATTTAACAGGTGTAACAGCAAGTGCAGCAAAGTCGTCTTTGACAGATCCAGGACTGGAGTATGCGCTCAATCTGGGGTTTAATCGCCTTGGTGGCCACAGCCACTTTTTACTTGTATCTGCTGTCTGCGTTCCTGCCGCCGGGTCCTCGTGCCGTCCGCGTTCACGACGGTGAACCTGAACACACAGTCCATGACGATGAGCCGGAGGAGGAAATACTCAGGTAGAATAATAGGCTATCTCACGTAGGGGAGACCAGGGACAGTTGTAACAAGGGACGGTTGTAACACTTTGAATTCCTCCAATCAGAAACAACCTAGAGTGATGAGACTCACTCTGCTCATGCTCAGGTAGTTTCCCACCATTTTTTTCCAAAAGGGAGCTACAGTTGAAACTTTCTGGCAGAGTTATCAATAAAAGGTTGTTTTTGAGGTAAAAAAAATACTTTTCTTTCTGATGTACTTTTTTGGATGCTGTTATAAAATAAAAATTTTATTAATTCAAACAAGTATTATTAGAATCACTGTTTTTTCAGCTAAAAATAGAAATGGCTAACAAGTGTCAAACTAGCAGTCAAGCTAGCTCACATGAGATGAAAACATGGTTGGTGATACTGGGACGGTTGTAACGCCCCGTTACAACTGTCCCTGTATCACCAACCAAGTTTCGTTTATATTTTAAAAACTAATTAAGTTTAAAAAAAACTGCATAGTTTCCATTTAATGTGCAAATTAAAAGTAAAATGTGCATTGTGCATAGCAAATTAAATGTAAAATGTCATCATATGGCATTTGCCATGTGACCCTGCACCGATTCCACAAGAAGAGGAGTCAGGGATCAAAGACACTTCCCAGAGTTGGATACTGGATAAATTAATAGTCACAATAACATGACTGATACATAATATTTTCCATTTTGAGTAGGTTATATCATTTAATTCATTATGTAGCCTATATTTTAGACATGTTACAACCGTCCCTGTACACTGGGACGGTTGTAACAGTGGAGATACTATATTGAAATTAATTTTGCAACCTATACATATTTCATAAAACCACTTTAATACATTGTTTCAGCAGTAGACTGATTGAAGTTTGTAATATAACAAATTGGATATTCCAGTATAAATGGTTTTTGATGTATTGCTAAAAATTGCAAAAAGTGTTACAACTGTCCCTGGTCTCCCCTATCTCATAGGCTATCTCTGTTTGCCTTATTTTGTGTGCAGTCCCCACTTCTACTAGCTGAATGAATTCTGTTAAATTCTCTATTGTGTCAAATGGTAGGCTAATTGATTGATTGTGTCTGTGTTTTAACTCACAACTGAATGTTAACATCTTTAATTTGTTTCCATAGCTTGCATATGGAATAACAAATAACAAATGCTGATAATAACAATGTCAAAATACTAAATGATTTTGGTAGGCTAGTACGAAAAACCTCACCTGAGTAGGTGTAGGCCTATCATAGTTTACAATGAATGTACACCGAAAATGTGGTGATGCTAAACCTATAATTATTGAATAATAATTTGCTATTTTTTTAGTCGGATCCTTCGATCAATGGTTGAACTGGTTCACCTTTTGTGAAAGGAATCTGCTTGAAATGTGACTCAGTACTGAGTCATGTTCATTTACGAATCTTTTGTGAATCACAAGTGCAGTCTAAACCTTTTACTGTCTGTGGTCTAAACGATTATCTCATGATTCGGACTCGATCGTTCAAATTTCGAAAAGAATTTAATTTGTATAAAATATTGTTTTTATTTTGAAGTGAGAAGTAACCCCTCACAATTGGGACAGATTGTTATTAACTATTTCTTACTAATTATTAAAACGCATTGTGTTATTTCTTATTGACATTAACATTATTAATGCAATGATTAATAATATTATTAACATTTCAAACATCTCATTAATCATAACATAGTCATGTTGAGTGGAATAATTCAAGCTTACTTGCACATGACAACCCAACATTAAAAATTGTTGGCCCACCCTGTATACAATTTATAGAATAAGTTAACCTTGCAGATGTAGGCCTATTTTTTTGGATTCAGCAACTTGTTGAAAAATGTTCTGTCATTTATTTAATTATTCAAATACAATATCAAAAAGCACATTATATGTTACATGATTTTTGATTTTACATATTCTAAAATCAGATAACATAGGGTGAGGTTGTTCTGGGTGGTCTTTCCCCAGGTAGAGGGGTATACACCCCTGTAATGGAGTAATATAGCCCTTTTTATAATTTTGTGCTACTAAATTGTAAAATGATTCCAGTTATTTCCACCAATAAAATATTTTTCACTAATAATATAATAATCTTTAGGGAAGCATCTTCCCCTGTACAGTTCAGTTTGTGATGCCCCCTTTCACCTGTGAAGTAACTATCTCTCTCCCTCTTTCTTTTGTTATTAGTTCTCTCTGTCTTTATTCATTTCACATTATACCTTATTTTCCTATGTCTGTTTGACTAAGTATTGGTTTATTCATTTTAATACACCCTCATCTCAGTTCAAAGAGAAGAAGAATAAGAGATAATTAGAGTGACTGAGAGAGAGATGGACATGTAAAAAGAGAGAAGGTTTGTGAGAAGCCAGTGAAAATGGCTTGTGGAGTGAAGAAGTCTCTTGGCTCCGAAGCGAAAACATACTGCGGTTGCGTTCACTTCCTCCTTTTATACCCACTAGGTGGGGCGGAGATACGCTATGCAAATTCCGCAGACCCAAGGCATTTTCATGCCATTGGCTCATTTTTAAATACTCGAAGAGTATTGGCTTTCTTTGCGAAACCCCCATTCTCCGTCATTCCGACGTAACTCGGAGTGACTACGAAAGGGAACTAAAGAGCCTCATCACTGGTCAGTTCTTATTAATTGCGAATGGGTCTCAGATATTTACAATTTTAAATTGTATTCATTTATTTTTTTAATAAAAAATTAACACAATTAACAATTAACACCGCATCCATTTTTTCCTGCCATACTTTGGCTAGCGTTTAGGCCTCCCAAGGGAACTCGCGCTGCGTCAATTGACGCTAAGGGAATATCCAACGCCACCATAGCGACTAGGACGAGAGCACCTGGGACCCTGGTGTAGAGTTCAAGTTCAAAGAGCGCTTTTTTTTGTATTTAGTCTTATGATTAAATTATCCCCTATGCCGTCCTCTTTACTGTTGCTTAGTGATGTTTGCGCTCTTTAGCTATGGCAGTTAACTCTTTACTTCCGGCTGCCATTGCTGTTCTATCAACAGCTGTTGCTTAAAGTCCCTAATGTGTGAAGGGTTGCTGCAGCTTGACCAGTGGATGATTAAGCTTTAAACATGATGATGATGATGTGGTTCTGACTGGGTTAGTGGGTAATACTAGTGGGTAATTCGGGGAAGAGATAGCTCGCAAACGTCTCTTCCACTTTTGGCATTTCCCCATAACTGTGCTCTCTTTATATTTAGATATAGAGGAATAACTGGGTGTTTGTGTAATACACTATACTAAACCAGTTTCTCCCACAATCTCGACACCTCTGTGTGTAGATCAGGGAAAAAATTGTGTTGAAGTCGTGACCGTGACGTTAGGAAGCGTTCGTCCAGTTTACTTTTGAAACAAACGTCCTGTTTATCTGCTGGCCAGTCAATACTCAGTCTTTCAACCGCTCTTGTCACAACCTCAACCAGCTCTTCAAATGCATGAGACTGAGGTGGCGAATCCTCAGAATCTCTTGCATCGACACTGACAACGTCTAGTTCCAAAGAACTAGATAGATGCAGTCTGTGCCTCAATAGGGGTGGAAGAAACCCCAGTGCGTGCTTCCAAACCCTGAGCAAAGGCACTGGATCTATCAGGTGAAGGCAGAGATAAGGCTGGGCCGTCTCTAACCCCGCTGATAGATCCATTTGCGAACCCCATGTCTGTGATCGCCGCTGTGCCTCGGCAGCAGTGGGACCAGAGCCCTGGGGAACGTCAGCCTGAGCATCCTCGCTAAAGAACACTAACTCCCAATTTTACTCTGAGATTTTCCCATGGTGATTACACTGTCTGTGGTGTTCTTTTGGCGCAGCTAAGAAATCTATTGGATGTCTCCGATAGAAAAACAATAAAATAAAATAATAATAATGTAATAACAAAAAAAAAATACATGAAAATTCAACTTTGTATTAAACTATTATTTAAAATTATCTATTACCTTGTCGGCTTTGAATGAAACTCAACATGAGCAGTCTTATCTCAGGATTGGGGCCTGGCAGAGGGCATGATGTGACAGTTATAAGATCAGACAACTGCCTTCTGGAGTGTCTTGAAATCCCCTGAATTTGCTGAGATGTGCAATGCCAATAAGGAGGGAAAGAAAGAGATATCTGGAGGGTTCATAATGCAACATGTATGTTTGGTATGACTAGCTAAAATAAAGTGTATTATAAATAAAAGGAGAGGCGAGGTCTCAAAAGCACCATGATTTAATGTCATTTTCTGAAGTCATTCAGATATTTAGATGACAAAAACAGAGGGAAAGGACAACTGAGTTCGATATCGAGTAATGGATCTGCTGTATGTCCACCATCATCACATAGTGACCTTTTCATAGTGTCTTGTGACCCACACGTTCATTTCTTGATTAGCTCACTCTTCTTTACCCTGGGAGAATCTCCGCTGATGAGATTGAGATGGAGTTTGTAACATGTTGTTCAGCAGTGATGGCATAGACAGCTGAGCCAGTGAAAGCCCCAGTGGTGTAAATAGCTGTTTGAGTCTTTGGGTGGGGAATTTCCATGGTTATCAGAGAAGGGATATTTTATGCCTCATTAAAGCTATAAAACTAAACTGTTTTTAAGACTGTATTTTAATTTGTTGAACAGGGCAGGGCTTTTAAAAGTAGAGTTTAAATTTGTTTTGATCTTTTTTTGTGTGTTTTTGTCCTGTTTACCAGTACAATTATCTACACATTTCTTAATCAAATCAACATACATTTACTTGAGAAATAATATCACTTAATCTCTATAAACTCTATAAAATATAAACTCTCTCTCTCTCTCTCTCTCTCTCTCTCTCTCTCTCTCTCTCTCTATATATATATATATATATATATATATATATAGTATATATTCCAATTTGAGTTTATAGCTAAAAACAAGAAAGAAAAATATCTGCCAGTGGGGTAAGAAAAATAAACTTTAATAGGAAAAAATGTTTATAGACTGACTTACGAAACAAGACAAAATTACTGAGTAAGAACATGTTTGCAGTGTTATTGAAGCTGTGTTGTTTATTGTCTGGTCTGTCTCCTACATTGAAGGCTCTCATATTGTTGTTCTGATGAGTCTGCGCTCAGCATGGAGCATATCACATGTTTATATTCGTCACTACTTGGTACGCATGTGAAATTGAAACCCCTGCTTTGGCACATGGGTGGGGAATACTACCTCATTGCGTCCCCAAAATACCCCCCGGACAGCAGTAGAGAGCTTAGATTTCTCACGACTGCACAAGATGTGATTCGTGCACTGCCCATTGACCACCTCACGAGAACTTCAGCCTGTGGGACATCCACATTTATTGATGATTATGTAAGGTGTGTTTGAAGACTTTTAAAACATGTTGGTCCTCAAGTACAGCCAACCCTGTACACACACACACACAAGCACATTTCCACAGCTGAGAGGCTATTTACAGTTGGTGTGTCACATTTCAGTCTTTCTGTCTCATCTTGCTGACAGGCTAGTGTCAGGAGTCTTCAACCTTTTTCAAGCCAAGAACCCTCAAGCCTGTTTTCTACTATACAGTTTTTTTAAAAGAAGTTCCATAATTTATTTATATACAGTGATTTATTATGATGCTTACAAAGCATTAAAATAATCATATTGATATAATTATATATCCTAATCATATATTTTTAAGTTGGACATAATTTTCATGTGTGAGGAACAATGAAACATTTAACTAAACTAAAGGGTAGAAATGGTGGATTATTTACTTGTACTCATGATGCCCCCAACCTTTAGGCCTATGTCTTTATTTCTCCTATGTAACCTAAAAGAAGATGTCTAATTTTGTTTGTTACATTTACTGTAACTCCGAATGTTCCCACTCAAAAATCAGACACTTGTAAAAAGTCTCACCAGAGGGCGACAGTGAGGTTTTCAGATCATTAGGTTGTGTAGACCTTATTTACAGCAGCGCCATCAGGAATGAAAGCATAAAAAACAAAGTGATTATTAAAATTATAAGTTATCTAGGAGCATATACAGCTTTTTACAGCGGATCCCATTGAAAACAAGATAACTCGCTTTCATACCTCTCATGGTATTGCTCTGAATAAGGTAAATTACAAAGCCCATAACCAGGGGTGGAGCTAGACTCTCAGTACAGTGGGGGCGGAGCTTCATCATGGGGCCTTCTGCTACCAAGTCATTTTAAAATTAAAAACGTAAAAAAAAAACCGTAAAATATAATATTTGATGAATGTATATGTAAGAATGTGTCACTTGTTGAGCCAAGTAATCTTATATGTTAAATAAAATACAAAGAAAAGCCACATTTTTTTTACAAGTTTGTATTGACAAACAAAGAAAACAGTTTGCCTGTCAAGTAAAAATGTTTCAGCACCAAAGACAGCGATATCTCATTGACAGTGATGGTGCTCGTAGCACGTATACAGCGACGTTGCCATAGCAGAAATGCAACCTAAATGTGGTTGCTGGTTGTAGGCCTACTTTGCCTGGGCCCCTTTTCTGTCAGTAGCTGAGTTTCCATTAGGCTACCCTTCAATTTGCGCAAATTGAAATTCCGAAATGAAAATACACTCAATGGAAACACGTCAATTTCGCAAAAAACTCCCGTTTATCGCAAAACCGTTTTCACGCTTGCATGAGGAGGTTTTTCAAGCAATTCGAAAAATGATTTTTTTCGCAAAACTGCAATGGAAACGGGTTTTGCGGATTTACAGTCACCTAATACGGAGTGCATTTTGCAATAGTTTTTTATCGACATTTGGAAAACGTCGCAAAAGTTTTGCGCAAATCTGTAATGGAAACGCGCCTAGTGACACAAGATCAGCGGCGTTTGAGGGGCCCCTAATTGGCACGGAGCCCTGAGACGGCCGCATCCAAGCACCCACGCTATCTCTGCTACAGCCCATAACATAAAGGGACATGGTGAAGGAAAACAAAATAGGAGATGGGAGGAAAAATTATTTGCAAATGATTTTGCGTTATCTCGCAAATGTGTTGAGTTCACCCGAGAAACTTTGCGTTTGCTTGCAAAACGTTTGTGCTCTTGCAATTTTTCTCAGGGGAACAAAAACATTGCGTTGAGAATGCAAAGGCATTGACAAAATTTCATATCACCATATCCTTTTATGGGCTCCATAGCCTACCTAATAGCCTACCTAAAGCCCACAGTATCACCTGAATCCATTAAAGAGTCCCTGCATGGATTTATATCTGAAAGTGAACCGTATATAAAGTTATTGTCTTTCAAAAGTGAGTCGACTCTGAGTCTATGAAATGATTTGTTTTTGAAACAAGTCATTAGCTGTTACACCGTGACGTAGATACATATTGGCCGCGCCCAGTTACTGCGCGCGCCGACAGAAGTGTAAACTTGAAGTCTACACATTCAAATACTTCATCATAGCATCATGTCGAGAAGACGCTGCGTTCTACAATGCAAAGACAGTTCAGCCACTTTGTTTTCATTTACCAGGGACGAGCATGTGAAGAATCGGTGGTTAGAGTTCATATTTGCAACGATACCACAACAGTATAGCCCGATTGTGTTCTCATCATTTTAATTACGAATCGTTCAAAAACATAAATGAATGTGGATTTGCAAGCGGTTGTTCCTGAAGGAGGGCTCAGTAACTTACTTACCCAGTTACCCAGTGTATATGGATCAACTTCCTCCTATGAATCACAACCTGTAAGTATTATTAATAATTGTTGCTTTTATGGGTTTTGAACGGTTTTGTGGCGTCGGGGCGCGAGGAGGGAAGGCGCAATAAGTATGTGTGTGCGTGTGTGTGTGTGTGTGTGTAAGTTACGCTCAGCGCAGCTTCTAGGTCTTCAGTGTCCATTTTTTTTTAAATATGTGAAATGTTTGTGGCTGTTATTGGAGTTGTCATAAAGAATAGAGCGTCTTGTAGTACTGCAGTGCTTTATCAATATGTTTATGCGTTATGCTAACAAACAATAACTGACTGGGTCTGTCATCTGACCAATCACCGCCGATTAGCGTCACGCAAAGGAGTGGTTTGGAAAAATGAGTCATTGTACGAATCATTTGTGAGTCGGTGAGCAAATCAGTTAAAAATAAATGCATATTATTAGACAGATAAAGTGTTTTTTATCCTTGTATGCATGTTAAACTGTTTTTGGGAACTCCTAAAACAAAAATAGGAACATTTTAAATGCTATGATAGGGGCTCTTTAATTAGAATCCTTTTCATGCTATTGTATATCAGTCTCCTTAGTGCTGGTTTCAATAAGGGTTGATAGGAAAAGGAAGGTCATTGGTCCCTATCCAATCTGTTGGAAATGAAAAGAGAAAAAAAGGTGTTGTTTTACTGATCCCAGAGTGTCTTATAATTTCTCCAGGTTGAAGTTCCCATCTGATCTGGAGGAGTTGAGGGAACTAGCCGAGCTGCTGCAGTTCTATAAGACAGAGCACACTGGCTATGTGTTCATTCTCTTCTGCAGTGCCTACCTCTACAAGCAGTCCTTTGCCATTCCAGGATCATCTTTTTTGGTTGGTAACAGAGGTCTACTCGGTGACACTATTTGTAGACTTACTTGAACCACCTTAGTAGACTGAACTAAAAGATGTACCAATTATTATTATTATTGTTTAACAACATACAATCTTTCTTGTCATGTCTAGAACATGCTGGCGGGGGCATTATTCGGGCCATGGCATGGAATCCTTATTGCCTGCACTTTGACAACTGTGGGTTCCACAAACTGCTACCTGCTGTCCCGTACATTTGGCAAACGCCACATCATCAGGATCTTCCCAGAGAAGGTGGCAATGCTGCAGAGAATGGTGGGTCAATGGTGGTTATTTTCCTTTAAAGGGATATTCCACTTTTTTTTGTAAATAGGCTCATTTTACAACTCCCCCAGAGTTAAACAGTTGGGTTTTATTTTCTGACAGTTTCTTCTGGTCTCATTGACTAGTATATATTTTTTCCTACTATGGAAGTCAATGAGACCAGAAACTGTCTGGTTACTGATATTCTTCTAAATATCAAAAAAAAAAAAAATTGCTGAATGGATTCGAAAACTGTAAAACTCAATTGTTTAAAGGTGCATTGCGCAACATTTCATGTTAAAAATAGCCGTTTTCTAACCCATACATGCTTAAACAATCGCCTGATGGGCTGAATGAGCCCTTCTCTGATCACTGAGATCGCCTCTATAATCCTGTACAGTAAAATAATTCCAGACAAAACTGGACAAGTGTAAATGCATCTGGTTGTTGAAAGCAGGCTATAGGTTATGTCATGTTATTTTAGTCATATATGACGACGCGCATCATCACCTCAGATGAGCAGCTGAGCGTCTATTCATAAAGCCAGCGCGCCGCAAATCAACGTGAAAGTAAGTCGCAGACGCTTAACACTACCACCTTCATTGAAAGTAAAGAAATGAAATGATCTTACCAGGGCTGTTGCCGCTCTCTCTTATTGCTGTCTTTGCTGATTTTGAAATTAGCCGATGATTAATAAAATGCAGCTCATATCTGTTGCTTTCGGTGACGTGCACTTCATGAATTCTGTAGCCATATAGCGCGGGAATTGAAGATCAGATTATATCCGTTTTGCAAAAACACATTTATGTGACCAGGTGTAATGGAATCGTTTTGATAAATCAGATAGCTATCCGATCTGAGAAAACGCATGAAGTGGCCAGGTGTAAACAGCCCCAAAGAGACCGGCTTGTAGTTCATTCCAAACTCCACGTGAGACAAAGAAAATACAACTTCTGTCTGTCCAGTGCCAGTCGTCGGAATAAGACGAGAGTCAACATCGGGAAGGCTTTCAACAAACGGAGAGATCTCCGGTCTGCTCTAGGGCTTAAACGGGTCCTATACAAAGTAATAACTTATATTGTTCATCAACGTGTTTCCATAATTATACAATCATACGTGGATACAGTAAGCACATAAAACAGTTCAATATGGAGATAGATGGAAACAAAAAACGTTTTCTACTACCCCTGTTTTCCCCTCACACACACATAAGTGTGTACTCGAATGCCTTTCCTTTCATTTATTTTTAATGACCTGCAGATTTATAACTGCAGGTTATAGGGGCGCGTAGTTCTGCAAAAACTCAGATACTTGCGTTTTGCTCCTTTAACTCTGGGGGAGTTGAGCGAGTGTAGTAAAAAAAAAAAAGTGGAGTATCGCTTTAATTAATATACTAAAAATAGTCAGCGAGTGTATTTGTGACTGCATTTTGTTTTATACTTTGCATGTGATATAGCTCAAACAATAGCACACAGCGTTAGCGGTAACACTTTAGAATACTGTTTCTTACTTACTGCCTAACTAATAAGGAATTACTGAAGAACTAATAGGTAATTCTTTATTAACACTTAAGTCAGTTCTGTTAACTACTAAGGAAGATGTGTTAACTAATCAGTATGCAATTGAATTGTATTGTACTGTATAATAGTGTTAAGTATCAGTTAGTTAATCAATAACTAATTAATTCTGTCATACCTCCTGATTAGTTCGCAAAATTCCATTACATACTTAGTAGTTAACACATCTTCCTTAGTAGTTAATAGTAGTGACTTAAGTGTTAATAACGAATTGCCTATTAGTTCTTCAGTAATTCTTTATTATTTATGCAGTCACTACTGTTAACTACTAAGGAACTCTAGAATACTGTTTCAGGTTCTAAGTAATTCCTGAAGAATTATCTAATAATTATTTATCAATTAACAATTAATTCCCTTATATTTTCACTTTTAACATTAGCCTATATGTATTTGTTAAAATTGCTACTTCATGTTTACATACATTTTACAAACGTGTACATACATGTTTTTACATTGTACTTATATTTTAAAATACCAGCATGTAATTACATTTGTATTTACACAGTTGACCCTCCCCTCACACCTTAAAGGTGCAATGTGTAACAAAGTTGAGTATCTATTAACAGAAATGCAATATGACATCCATAACTATGTTTTCAGTGGTGTATAAAGAACTTACTTAATTAGCCGTAATGTTTTTATTACCTTAGAATGAGACATTAATAGCTCCATAACCGAGGGAATCCCCTTCTATGAAGGTCGCCATGTTGTGACGTCATATTCCTACCGTAGCCGAACGCGAACAAACAGCGCTACAGAACGCGTTTCATCACTACCTTGAAAGAGAAGTAGCGGAAAGCTGGAAGCTAGCCTTACACTCCGTGAGTAGTGACTTTTCCCTTGTGACTGAGTGGTGTAAAATATGTAGTTGGGATTGTTTCATGTAACTTAGTTCTCCCTCGCTGTGTTATGGGTTTGCTATGTTGGGGATAGATGTGCTGTTACGTTCGTGAGACAGCTGATGATTAGTATTCATGTCATTGACCGTAAAACAGTACGTTACAGGAATCACTAACCCGTCGATAGAGACTTTTACTAAAGTCTTTTATCACTAAAGTCGATCGCGAAGAATTTTAAAAATCAGAGAAAAAAAGCCTATTGTGTGTAGTAAATAGTATCTATGGGATGCGGAGATGACATGATTGTAACAGCGCGCGCACTTCCGACCTTTGGACTCATGCGGACGCGTCCCAGCTCAGCCACAGTAACAGCTCATATTAGCCAGCTAAACTATTACTACCCTGTTAGAAAAAATATATAGCTGCTCCCTCGCTGTATTATGGGTTTGCTACAGTATGTGGGGAGAAATGTGCTGCTGGTTACGTTTGTGAGACAATCAGCTGATTATTATTTTATTAAATTATATATTAAAACCCTTGATCCTCACCTGACTATGGCTTTGTAAACAGACAGTATTCATGATGTGGTTTATAATGGACTGTGGTACAGAAACAGTGACAATGTTACACACTCTTGGCTTACTCTGGCTATTCTCTGCTGTCTCAGCCGACGAGATGTTTGTCCCGTTTTAGCAACCGTAGCTTCTTCGAAAGGGAGGGGTGAGCAGTGGGCTGAGCCCTTAGTGCAAACCTGGTGCAGACTCGCAACCGAACCACTAGATGTCGCTAAAAGTCACACATTGCTCCTTTAACCTACCCTTAAACCGACCTATACCACCACACCTGTCCCTAACCTTACCCGTATCACACCTCAATAGCAGCAAAAGTGTTTTACAATACAACAGGAACACAATAATACATTGTACTTATTGTTCAATGTAAGTACATAGTACGTAAAGCCACTAAATACAAGTGGGACCCAAACTTCTAAACAAAAATATGTGCATATACTTTCAGTCTTTTCAGATGTATATTACAGTAAACTTGGCTTATACTGATAAGTATACTATACTGACAAATTCGAAATATATTTGGCCTAATCTTGTTCTTAATCTTTTGATTGAGATATATTTAAGAAAAGTTTAACAAACTATTCTAAGTATACTTGGCATAGTTGTGTTTGCCCAACACGATCGATTTGCAGAATCATGTTTTTGGACTTATTTGGAGAAATTTGGACTCATTATTATTCTGTAAAAGACTGGTACAATGTCACAGGCCCTTGAGTCTCATATATTCACAGTCAATGAGGCCCCCTTTTGAAAAAGTTGAGTTGTTCACCTATTTGGGTTCTACAATGACTCAATATGCAACACTTAATCTCAAATTGGGTACCAGACTTGGTAAAGCATGAGCTTGGCGGAATAAGCACCTGCCTATCCTAACTAAAGCCAGGATGTATGCCAAAGTCAATACAACTCAAACAAGATCTTGTAGACTTTGGCCTACATCCTGAATCCTGGACCATAGCATCATGGAATCGGGATCAGTGGAGGGCTCAACTTCACAAAGGAAGACAACTAGACCACACCAACAACCTTCTAACCTTTCCCTTTAGGAAAAATGAAATTAATCAACAGGGACTAATGTGAACTACCCAAGCATTTTCATTCATGACAATGCATGTCAAGAGAGAAGAGAGGGTTGTGTGTATCCTTTTATAGCTTATTAAATACTTGTATAAAACTATTAATCTAATAGTTTACTGAGAGAGTATTCTTCAAAGTACTTTTATAAACTACAAAGTGGGCAATAAGTATATACCTAGCAAACTAACATTATCACATTGTAGCACAGTACTAGTTTGGTTACAATAAAAAAGAAAACTTGTAAACTAGGTGTATACTTAAATATCACTTGACTCTGATCTGTTATTCTTAAAGTATGCTTAAAAGTATACATTTCTAAAATAAAAATTAAGCCAGTTTAATGAAATATTGAAATAGTTCACTTGCAAGTATACTGCAAGTACATTGATTTTAGTATACCCGGTACATAGAGAATACTTGGAAAATATACTTGTTATGAACTTATGTTACTTAATAAAATGAAGGTGAAGTATACCTTTTTTTGCAAGGAATACATTGAGTGCAATGTACAGTATGTATGTCACTGGAAACAAATATTAATATAAGATATAAGATTTTGGACTTTGGAGGGTTTTTATGTATCTTTCCTACTAAACTATCACAGTCATGTATTCATCAGCTCTCTATAGAAATTTGAAGTTGAAACAATACATGAGCACATGTTGAATCTCCATTTCTTTCTACTAGGTGGAAGAGAACAGGAGCAGTTTGTTCTTCTTCTTGCTCTTTCTGCGGTTCTTTCCCATGACACCTAACTGGTTCTTGAACATCACCTCTCCAATCCTCAACATCCCCATCCCCATATTCTTCTTCTCCATCCTCATTGGTGAGCTTACATTGTATCTACTGTTATAAATTCATGTATAATTCTTCAGACTCTGATTATGAAGTAAAAGTACATCTTCTGATCTTGATCTCATAACCTTTAAATGCTTAATTTCCTCCCAGGTCTAATCCCTTATAACTTCATCTGTGTCCGTACGGGAGCCATCTTGTCTGAGATCCAGTCTTTGGATGACATCTTTTCGTGGGGCACCTTGCTGCAGCTCCTGCTGATCGCATGTGTGGCTCTTCTTCCTGGAGCTCTAATCCGCCGCTACAGTCAGGCCCATTTCAAACTTGACGGCCTGGAACCCAACGGACACCAAAAGGCCTTGAATGATCGCAAGACTAAATGACCCAAAGAAAGACACAGGAGGAGACAGATCAATTTGGGATAGATCATCGCTGTGGAGTTACACCTGTGGATTGGGTTATGAAGGTCCCAATGGAAAGTAGAACTGAAATGGACAGATTATGAGACAGGTTATTAGATTTTTAATGGAAATAAAAGCGCCAAAGAAGAGACTATTAATGTCTTAAAAGAGTACACACTCAGATTGCTGATTTGCTACATACAGGCCACTGGACATTGCCTCATTTTATAGAAATTTGACAGCTTTAAGTTTTTTATAAGATTTAGTTATATTGTCAGGTGTTGTTTAGCGACTATGTTTGTTTCTAGAGTCTAAATATCTTAGTGTCATGCGTTTTGAGTATGTTTACACATTTAACAAAAGAAAACTAAAGATTAGTTACTCCCCTTAAATTATGTGAATGTTATGCTTGAGAAAGAAAAACACAACCCACAAATATGACCCATACTGGGTTCATAACATGAACACTCACAATATCTATTTTTTTGAGTATTAGACATACACGTTATGTTCCAGGTTTACTCGTACTGTATGTAACCCGAGTCGTTTTTTTCAGGGTTTTTAAGGCGGAAAGAGTGTGTCTTAAGGCTATTAAAAACCTTATTTTTTATTTTATTTATTGTTTTACAATATTTACTATACATTAACCTAGACTAGAGCACCCTACAAGCATGATGTACTTTTATTTACAACTTAGTGCCTTAACAAATATTGACTTGTGCACTGATCTTTACCAGATGGGTAAATCTACTGGAGTTGCACAGTACATTCAGGGATTGTACAGACTGCTTACGGTTTTATTGGCTATATTATTTTGTCATCTATCTGTGCTTGCATACAGTAGCTAAAAAAAAAAAAAAACGCACACTACTAATTTTTCATTATCAGCACGTCAACCTTTAAGTTTGATAGTTGTTTCTATGGAGGATATGATATTATTATTTGATTATATTGAAAAAAAAAAAAAAGAATTTCCATTGCAATATGCAATTTCACAAAGGTCTACTACTGGTGCTACTTGTTTAATCACTGCATTACAGAAGCTTTGTTTTCAGAGTCAACTTTGGTTGGAAAAATAAATAAATGTCTTAATGTGTACTTGTTTTGAGTTTTGAAGGTTTTATGTTTTATAATAAAAGCTGTCGCTAGCTTAAAAGGTATAACTTCTGTTATAACCAAGTTATAACTGCTTGAATAAGTTCAAAACCATTTGAATTCAATAAAAATCATTGATATGAAATGTTAACCTCATTGTAACCTGGTCCAGGTCCAGACTTTTTTAATTTTCAAAATATTTCTACAGAATTCTACACATGCATATTCCATGTGGGCTTATTTAAAAAAAAAAAAAAAAAGATATAACTGCTGGACAAGAATACTTTGATATTCTATCATGTTGCAATGCATAGACATCTGGGTTTTGCTTTAACAATCAGAATCTTTGAGCCATCAATGACACAAATAATCTTAATATAAAGATGAAGAAACGCATTATCTTTTTCTTTTTCAAGACTCTTTATTCCTCAAATCATCGAGGAGGGTTCCTGGTCTCCTTCCAGGAAACATAAAAGTGTATTGATGTGTGTTCACTCACATAGTCTTATTGTCCCCCGCCCCGATCTGAAATTAGTTTTATTATCTACATCATTTACATTACATGATGTCATTATAAGAGTTAATCTCAGATCAGCATTAAAAGCCTTATCAAACACCTAAAAGTATATACGGTACAAGTGGTTTATAAAGACATTTTGAACATGGTAGAGCATGAAAAGAAAGACAGCTGCAGAAGTTTTACGGCAAAGATTATGTTTCATGTACACGTTTTCTTTGTAAATGATATGAGAAGAGATGGTCTTGAGACAGCTGAACATCCCTCCAGTTTGACGCAGCAAATTTTACTACAGAAACACAATTTGAGAGGATCAAATTCAATTGCGTCTAATCATATTATTATTACACTAACATTCAGCAGTAAACTGTAGATTATCCCTATACTAAACCTCACACAAATATGGTGTTAGAATCAAATTCAAAACTGATGTGTTAGATATGACATCCACTGCCCAAAAACACAGATAATAAAACGACAGAGCCATTTGCAACAGAGTAACAAAGACACCGTGTCTTGCTTCTAAATGTGCCTATACTGGTTGAAGAACACTATGATTAAGCTGTATTCTTAGACATTATTTACATCTGTCAAGAGGATTATTTCTGTACAAACATAAACCGCAAGAGACAAAGTACTGTCAACCTAAATGTTCAGTTGTCTAAGAAACCTCAAGTCCATTTGAGCCAAACGGTCCATAAATCAACGATCAGTTTCTGATGCAGGGGTCTGAAACCTCTTTCACAAGAACAAGCAGGTTATGTTGGTGCCTTGTGCTAATTCTTTTTTAGAAAAATAAAAAAAAGCTCCAAGTGTGAGAGCTTTATAAGGTATACAAAATATGCAAAAGGGAGAAAAGACTGAGGTACCCTGTTCTTGAGGTAGAACGTTATATTGTACAGGTTCACACAAAGCTGTGTGGACTTTCAATATATCATTTTCATGTCTCAATCATGGTTTGCTTAATATCAAAGTTACGGTCAATGATTGCTTAGACGGTACAGTACTGAAATGCTGCCTATTTGCATTTGCTTAAGAAATACTAAAACCAATATTTTTTTACTTCATTCCATCAGCCGTTTCTAATGTGCAACATTAAAAGACTTGATGTAAGTTTTATTCTTTACCAGTCAAATCACTTTTATAAGTGACAAAAAAATGGGGAAATGTCTTTTCAAATAATAAAAAAGAACACATCACTTTTGCCTCGTCTTTTGTCAAAAACGCACTACAGACATTTCTGTCTTCTTTGTCTGTGCACACAATGCCTAATGCAAAGATACCGTGCATCTCAGCACAAGAAATCAGAGGGGGAATAGAGAATCATGCTGGCTACCCAGAAAGTACATGTTTGCAGAAGGCATTCACATCATATAGATTCATGTGTCAGGAAGACCTAAAAGGGCTCCCATAGGCTCCTGTCACAGGACCAACAGACACAGTGCTGATTGCACATGAAATTCAGCTTTTTCTGTTTTAAAGGTTTAGGGTCAGTAAAGTTTTTTTTTTTCTTTAAATGTTTTTGAAAAAGCCAATTATGCTCACCAAGGCTGCATTTATTTGGTCAAAAATAGAGTAAAACAGTCATATTATATATATATTTTTTCCTACTTAAATGTAATTAATTAATGTGAGGGCTGTGAAATTTCAGTCGCCATCACTCCAGTCTTCAGTGTCACAAGAACCTTCAGAAATCATTATAATATGCTGATTAGGTGCTTCAACATTTATTATTATTATTATTATTATTATATGTGGAAAGCAGTCGTGCTGCTTATTTTTGTGGAAATAAAAATAAGTGCATTTTCTATGCACTGAAAAGTTGAAAAGAACAGCATTTATTTGAAATATAAATATCAAATAAACATTATATATGTATTCACAGTCACCTTTTTGAAGGATTTTTGCTGAATAAAAAGTTCAATTTCCTTAAAACTTTACAATAAGGTTCAATAGTTAACATTATACAACTCATATTGTATAATGTATACAACATTATACAATATGAACAATACTTCTACAGCATTTGTTAATCTTATTTAATATTAATTTCAACATTTACTAACACATTATTACAATCAAACGTTGTGCTTGTTAACATTAGTTAATGCACTGTGAACTACCATGAACACACAATGAGCAGCTGGATTTTTATTAACTAACGATAGCAAAGATTGACTATTACTGTAACAAATGTTTTGCTCATTGTTAGTTCATGTTAGTAAATACATCAACTAATGTTAACTAATGAAACATTGTAAAGTGTTACCAATAAATATTACTGACCCCAAACTTTTGAATGCTAGCATGTGTTAATAGTAAGAGTGTGTGTAATATCTTAAGTGGGGAGTACAGGATATGTCAACATTAAATTCCCAAAGTAAGACGATCTCAATTTTCTTCTGTTTTGGGACTGTAGTTATTTTATGCACAGTTGGCACACAGACAGATCTCATACTGTGTGAGGAATAAGATGGCAATAGGGAAACATTTAAGAAAAAGAAATAGAATAAAAAAAGAGAAAAGAGAACAGGGCAGCAAGCAGAGGAGAACGCTCAGACTCAGCAGTATAAAATTGAGGAACTGGAAGTGAAATGCTGGCGCACAAGTTATCTATCTCCTTAAATCATGTACGCTCCTTTGTAACATCACTTAATGGTTTTAATTACCGAGCTGTACTAACTAGTAACTAGAAAAAAAGTCGAGAAACAAATCTGATTACTCAGATAAACTAGCCTGAAATTAATTTCCAAAAGAAAATTCTGTTGAATAAACCTATATCATTTTTTGTTTTTTTTGTTAGAATTTTATTAACATACTGCTGTGCTATTTTCCTATATCTTTCAATAAATTAGTAGACCTAATGGAACAACTAGACCTGCAAGAAATCTACCTGCAGTGTGCCTTCACCTCATCTAGCACTCTCCATCACAGTACACAAATCCTCCCTGGACAGCAATATAGTGCCGGCCCAGTTCCGGGCCACTTCTGGTACATGTGGATTCCACCCGTTCCAGATATGGGCCGGATCTGGGCCGACACTATGTAGCTGTCTGGGATTTAGTCTCACATCAGCATAATCAGTAATAAAAAGAGCTCAAAGGATGATCAGGTCCATCTCATAAAAAGATCTCTCTGACCTGATAACACTCTTGATCACCTTTCAGGTTCATTCATATCCACACGACCAAATGTTTTTGTGCTTTAAGTTCTTTGGTTGTTTTTTTTTTTTTTTACTGCTGGTCCTCTTCATCAGCTTCTGTCTCTCACTGTTTCTCGCTCGGTCTCACTCTCCCTTTGTCTACCTCTTTAATTCGTTCCTTCTTTTGTTGATTTCGATTTGTCCTCGCATGAGCTACATTCATTATCTGCTGCTTGCTGGCATCTGCTGATCATTTTGATGGTTGTGAGGATGTTGGCACCATTTGCTGGTGTTTCCGCTCTTGCTGTTTGACTTGTTGTACGATCTCTCTGATCTTGCGCTGGGCCGTCTGAAAACAAACACACAGTAGCCAAAGGTGACTGGAGTGCACATGCAAATACATTTACATCAACTAATATTTTAAGAACCTGTATGAAAAATATACAAATTATGCAAAATAGCATAATTTCTATACTCCTAGCCATGCCTACTAGCAAAATCTATAAAAAAAATTGTCTAAAAGAGGGTACCCGTAGTCAAAAGTACCCGTAGTTTGGTAACAAGTTGATATCGAGATTGAAAAATAAGGTGGTGATGAATTAAGGAATCTCAGGAATAATAATTGTCACATTGATAATGCTTTGTAATTATCTAGGTCCAGCCAATAGTTGTACTCGATTGCTAGATTAAAGGAGAACTCCGGCGCAAAATGAACCTTTGGTCTAATAAAACATCGTTCTTAGTCAACCGTTCTCTGAGATTTGTTTTCATGATAATCGAATATAAAGAGTTTTATCTGTAAAAACTGTTAGGCAAATAACGCTAGTAATGGAGGCATTTAAAGGGTTAGTTCACCCAAAAATGAAAATTAAGTAATTAATTACTCACCCCCATGCTGTTCCAACCCCGTAAGACTATCGTTCATCTTCGGAACACAAATAAAGATATTTTTGATTGAATCTGAGGGCTGGATCACTCTTCCATAGGCTTCCTAAGGGACTGGCTCTTGACGGCCCATAAAGTCATTAAAGAAAAGGTTTAAATATTCCATGTGCCTACAGCGGCTCAATTATAAGTTTATCAACCGACGAGACTACTTTTTGTGCGAAAAAAACATAAATAACGACTTTATTCCACTATTCCATTACTTCCTTATGGGCGCATGCGCGAGAACTGAGACGAGGACGTTCTCATTCGTCTACTTCTTGTTACCGGCTGCTCACCGCTTAGGAGTTTTACCGCCACCTACCGTATAAAATGAGGATCCATATATAAGGCGCTCTGGATTATAAGGAACACTGTCGTTTTTTGAGAAGATTAAAGGCTTTTAAGTGCACCTTATAGTGCGGAAAATACGCTAATTGAAAAGCGTATGTACAGCGCGCATCTTCCTCTGCTTGTAAACAGAAAGTTTTGCGCTTCCAGCTATATCAGCACATCATCTTATACGGTAGGGGGCGGTAAAACTCCTAAGCGGTGAGCAGCCGGTAACAAGAAGTAGACGAATGAGAACGTCCTCGTCTCAGTTCTCGCGCATGCGCCCATAAGGAAGTAATGGAATAGTGGAATAAAGTCGTTATTTATGTTTTTTTCGCACAAAAAGTATTCTCGTCGCTTGATAAATGTATAATTGAGCCGCTGTAGGCACATGGAATATTTAAACCTTTTCTTTAATGACTTTATGGGCCGTCAAGAGCCAGTCCCTTATGCAGTCTATGGAAGAGTGATCCAGCCCTCAGATTCAATCAAAAATATCTTTATTTGTGTTCCAAAGATGAACGAAGGTCTTACGGGGTTGGTACAGCATGGGGGTGAGTAATTAATGACTTAATTTTCATTTTTGGGTGAACTAACCCTTTAATAAGTAAAAACAAATCGCTAGTTTATACCACTAACAAGGCTCAAAATAGCCCCACACTAACACAGTAACATTATGAGTTATTATCGAAAACTTTTTAAGTGTACAGACCGTTTAATAAGAAGATACGTTATAAAGACACTTCACTTCGTGTATACAGGCAGAAGCCATCTTGGAAAACAGTCTCGATGTCGAACTTCATACAGTTCAGCTCACTGGGCACGTCATTCGTGGTTCGATTTATCGAGACTGTTACACGAAGTGAACTGTCTTTATAAAGTATCTTCTTATTAAACGGTCTGCACTCAAAAACAATAAACTTGACTTGGTTTGACACTGGTGTTTTAGACTCAAATAAAAGTGTAACCAGTTTAAAGCCTGGAGTAATGTCAAAAAACATACCTGACTGGCAAAGAAATGTCCAATAATTTTAACAAACACTTCATCGTTCTCATCTGGAGCCTGGTCCCGTGGTACAATGACCTCAGCACTGGTGAGATTCTGTAGCTCATTGACCTGTGGGTGGTAAGAGGTCAGAGGTTAGACAAACAGGCCCCATTTAGACCTGATATTAAAGGGTTAGTTCACCCAAAAATGAAAATTAAGTCATTAATTACTCACCCCCATGCTATATCAACCCCGTAAGACCTTTGTTCATCTTCGGAACACCAATAAAGATAGTTTTGATTAAATTTGAGAGGTGGATCACTGCTACATAGGCTCCTAAAGGATTGAAACTTGACGGCCCAGAAAGTCATTGAAGATGTTTAAATATTCCATGTGACTACAGTGGCTCAACTATAAGTTTATCAAGTGACGAGAATACTTTTTGTGCGGAAATAAAACAAAAATAACAACTTCATTCGACTATTCCTTTTCTTCATTCTGGGCCTGAGACGAGAGTTCAAGAGATTTCCAGGAGAGGAGTAGTTATTTTTGTTTGTTTTTTCTCACAAAAAGTATTCTCGTTGCTTGATAAACTTATAGTTGAGCCACTGTAGTCACATGGAATATTTAAACATTTTCTTCGATGACTTTCCGGGCCGTCAAGTTTCAATCCTTTATGAGCAGTGATCCACCTCTCAAATTTAATCAACAATATCTTCATTTGTTTTCCGAAGACGAACAGCATGGGGGTGAATAATTAATGACTTAATTTTCATTTTTGGGTGAACTATCCCTTTAACATTGAAATCACAAGAGTTTCACAGGTTAAAACTAAGGATGGGCAATGATGTTATCGAAGAGCGACAACTGAGCGATTACTTTAATGAGCATATGTGACATTGTTAAATCTGTTTGTGGCAAGATTGAGAAATACGTTTTTACTTTGATCAACATGCAGTAACATATTCTGCGATATTCTGAATATATGTATAATATACAGTATATTCACTGATCACAAGTGGTGACAGATGTATGTTACTACCAGGTGTAAATAGCAATCTGTCTCACTTGACTTGTGATTGGATCACCATTGGAAAACCATGCATAAACGCACGTGTTCACAAATCATTCATACCGTTTTTCCACCTTTCCCGATGACTCGTCCGGCGGCGGATGAAGGTACTTTTATATGTGCCTCCAACTTCAACTCTTCCTTAGCTGTGAAAAAATTCTCCTCTTTCAACTTCCCATATATCCTCCCCTGTGCCTACACAAACACAGAAGAGTAAAGGAGAAATGAGGGATGAATAGAGATTGATGTAAGACACCCTGGTGAAATCTGTATCCTGGAAAACAGGAGCATAAACGACATTTGTTATTATGGCTTTTACCTTGAACTGAGCCTCTGGTGGTCCGGTGATGATGACCATCCTCTCCGGCTCATCAGGACAGTCTGGTGCAGCAATCTGCAGAGACACATAACAGCACTTTCCTTTTTCCACTGTCTTGATTTAAGCATTTGAGTATAAAGGACAACTCAAACCACTACAAGTGTCAGTGATACCTTGATACTATAGAAATAAACTACCTATTTAAGAGTGAGGTAATGTGATTACCAGAAGCCCATTAAGATAACCGATAGCTAGTCTCTGAAATAATATATATTCAGCCATTAAATAATGTGTTGTATAATTGCTTTGCGTTTTTGTTGTACAACTGATTATCTCCAGCAAATTTACACGTGTCCACTCTGGATGATACAAGTATTAACTATTTCCCTGCCATAAATTTCAAATTTGGTTTACTAGCCCTTCTCCAGTAGCTGAAGTGGCACCAAATACCAAATATTATGGTCTAAACAAGCGAAAGTTTTAAAATTGGTCAGTCCAAGTACTTCATTGCCACCAATATTCCCTCAATTTTTACCTGCACATTTAGTTCTAATCTAATTTAAACACACTAACTATAATTTTGATTTTGGTCCAAGTTTGTAGATTTTCTTAGTCCGGAATAACAAGCCTTAGAACGCAATCTGGTCCACTTTATTCTTTCATTTGAGTCTCATGCTAAACTGGTTACTGTTCGCAACTGTAGTGGGATCAGCATGTGTCTCAAAGTCTCTCACTTTTATTGAGGCTCCAGCGAAGTGTGCCAGCTCTTTAATGTGCTGCCCTTTCTTCCCGATGAGAGCTCCTACTGCTGGAGTGGGGATGAAAAGATAGACCACTTCCTGTTCGCCAGACTGAAACACACACGGACAGCCTTTACTCCTAGTAGTCAAGTCAAGTTTATTTATAGTAAAAGTAAATATATAGTAAACAGCACTGGATTCACAAAATTGTTCAAACAAAATACAAAAATTTCAGTTATACAACATCTATTTTAACCAAAAAGCAGATCTACAGAATATAATGTACTAGTAGTAGCCTTTTTCAGGTCAGTTCAGTTCAATTCTACTATTCGTTTTGCTGAGATTTGTTGACAATATCATAGCATCTCTGAGCATGAGAAAAGACAGAGATAACCAGATAACTAAATAATAGGATTATTTAGGTGGATAAATAATAGAACTCACATAATATCCCACAAACCTGGTGGCAGGTTCTAATACATTAGAATGCATGTTTTAAAATGCATTGTAATAAATACATCAAATATATAATAAATACATGTATTTTACAAGGTTGGACAAAACTGATGATTTAACAATACCCTTTATAATAATTAACATAATACAAACTTTAAAGAGTTGGAAATTTAAATTGAATAGAGGATTTTAATGAAAAGCCATTCAAAGAAATTCAACAACCACAAAGAATCCCATTAACTCTTTCCCCGCCAGCGTTTAAAAAAAAAGTTGCCAGCCACCGCCAGGGTTTTTGACGATTTTCGCTAAATTTTAATGCCCCGCTGAATATTTTCTTCCATGAATATATGAAGATGATATATATAAAAATAAAGATCTGAGCCTCTGCTTTTAGGCAAAAAAAAAAAAAACGTTTTTATTTTATCTTCATCTGTTCTTTTTTTATTGCCTCTTGAACAGAGGTAGGTTTTGTCAAAAACACAACATTTTGGACAAAAAACTGAGAAAAAGGTATTTTTATCAAACAAGTGCATTTAAAAGCAGAATACATTCAGATGTTGTTTCCTTCATATATAAAACTTTCCAAAATAAATTAAAAACATAAATAAATGTAAAATATATCAAATTTCCCAGGATGTAAGGGAAATGTAACTTTTGCAATAAAACTTCTGCCTCTGCCTCTCTGTGTTCTACCTGTGAATAATGAATAATTGGAATTACAATAAAAAGGCCTAGACACACACACACACACACACACACACAAATACATATTACAATGTGGTAAATGTGCACAAAGAGAGAAATAATTTGACAATTACACCTTCATATTTAGACAGCCACACATAAATGCCTGCACACACACATAAATATTATAGTGTCATAATACAAGTATTATACGATCTATCTGCGGCACGTCCATGGCTAGAACTTTCTGTGACAAGTTGACAACATGTGCATCTCTCTCACTGACTACTTCGTCCCGATCAGATTCAGAATTATCAAATAAAGAGTGATCGGACTCCAAGTCCATTAACCTCCAGTACTTCAGCCATATACCTCTGCATTGCCTGTCTGATACATTCGCACTACTCCACTGTTTGAGACGATTGCAATCTGTTTATCTGATCAGAGAGTTGCGCACTCATTCAGGACATGCGCGCGGGTCTTCCTTACCGTATACCACCTAAAACACGGATACCCGGAAAATTCCGTGTTTGGCGGTGATGCGTTTTTTCATTAAACCCGGAAAATTCCGTGTTTGGCGGGGAAAGAGTTAAAGGAGAACTCCGGCGCTAAATGAACCTTTGGTCCAATAAAACATTGGTACCTAGTCAACCGTTCTCTGAGATTTGTTTTCATGATAATCGAATGTAAAGAGTTTTATCTCTAAAAACTGTTTAGTGTATAATGCCATTCATACAGTTCAAAGTTCGCTCAACTTCATACAGTTCAGCTCACTTGGCATGTCGTTCGTGGTTCGACTTTTGTGACTGTTTTCCCAAGATGGCTCCTGTCTGTCTGTATACATGAAGTGAACTGTCTTTATAAAATATCTTCTTATTAAACGGTCTCTACACTTACAAAGTTCTCAATGCTTCGTTTTGCATGTATGGACCCTCATTATGTTACTGTGTTAGTGTGGGGCTATTTTGAGCCTTGTTAGTGGTATAAACTAGCGATTTCTTTTTACTTAGTCAATGCCCCCATTACTATCATTATACGCTAAACAGTTTTTAGAGATAAAACTCTTTACAATCGATTATCATGAAAACAAATCTCTAGGTACCAATGTTTTATTGGACCAAAGGTTAATTTTGTGCCGGAGTTCTCCTTTAACTAAAACATTGCTCCAAGCGTCCAGTATTGCCCCTTTTCTCTTTGTGTTTTAGGTTTGTGCTGAATTTGCACGTGTAACAACTGTTGCCTTAAATTCAAAATTCTTCTCAAAGCTGGATGAACTCAATCCAAGTCTTCTGAGGATCTTTGCCAAGAGAGGTGGAGCTCAGGGACAAAGGATAAGGAAACTTCTTGTGCCACTTACATGGGTACGATAACTGTGAAAATAGTTTTTCTAGATAAATTAATCATTTGTTTCTCACTTATGATTTGTGGGACTTATGATTAGTTGATATTGGTACATGTTGCTAATTTTCTTTATTTTCCCTAGTGTGCCTGCATTAATGTTAAGAGGGAGTGGGTCCTCAAATCCCTGTTTGTGTAAAGTTTCTTCTTATTAAACGGTCTGTACACTTACAAAGTTCTCAATGCTTCGTTTTGCATGTATGGACCCTCATTATGTTACTGTTTAAGTGTAGGGCTATTTTGAGTCTTGTTAGTGGTATAAACTAGCAATTTCTTTTTACTTAGTCAATGCTCCCATTACTAGCATTATACGCTAAAAAGATTTTAGAGATTAAACTCTTTACATTTGATTATCATGAAAACAAATCTCAGAGAACGGTTGACTAGGTACCAATGTTTTATTAGACCAAAGGTACATTTTGCGCTGGAGTTCTCCTTTAAACCAGTTAGAGTCACTTTTAGAATGCACAGGCGTAACTATCAGTAAGCAGGGTACGCTGTTGGGAATCCCCGGCTCCCAATTTGAATCCCGGATATGCTAAGTGAACATGCGTGTTACTTGCAAAACAGTAAAAACGTCCTATGTGTATGTAGTCATAGCAGTGAGTAACAATGTGGTGGTGTGCCGTCACCAGCAGTGTTTTTTATGTGTTATGGTGTGCAATCACCAGTTTTTTTGTGGTGCACATAGGCTACTCCTGATTTTGCCAGTCTTTAATGCTGTGTCTCTATGATCCTATCCTGTTCTATTCATAGTAGCGTACTCGTGAACACTGCCTCATCACGTGCTGTAGGGGGGCCCGCCTTGATAATCCTGCATAAGGGCCCGGTGTTGGCTTGTTACACCACTGTTAGAATGTATAGTGGAAAGTGGACAAAAAGCAAAGTGTGTGTGGGGGACTTTAAATGAAAAAAAAAATGTTAAAATGATAATATAATAGTGCAAGTAGAAATTTAAATTAACTAAGATTAATAAATGCATTATCCGTGGTTATAAATATTGTTAGAAAGTGTTACTAAAAGTTTAATTATGACCTTTTTATTTTAAAGTTGATTAAGATCTTATAAACTTTTAATTAAATAAATGTAATGAAATATCTATAAATTAATAGCAGATTATTACTATAATAACTTTTATTATTAATATCATCTAATGTTTATGGAAATAAGCCATATATTAACATGTTCATGCATAATTCATGCAGAAAAATATAATATATTTTTTTAAAAACTATATTTACAATAGTTACATGAATTTCTTTCATTTTCAAACTCAAGTGACTTTTGTGCATCGGTATGATGCAAACAAAAATCAGGAACTTAACTGGAATTTAAAAGACATTCTCATTCATTCTGAATGGATCAAAACTTGCTGAAAGAGCAACATGCAGGTTGGACACCCCTATATAGCATAGTGTATGTTGACGATAAAACAACTAGGTTTTCTGAACTGGAGTAATATATATTTAGCCAGTAACGATATTTTGAGAAAAATTGTGATAAAATAACTCCCGCGTTTACGAAGAACTAACCGCAAGTGACGATCGGCGAGGGAGTCTGTTCAAGTTCAAGCTCAGGTTACAATGGATGCGAATGACGAAACTATGAGAAATTATGAGCCTCCAAGGCGAGATAGAAGTCCGGGGGAGATCGGGGGAGGAACAATGGGCAGAGGAGAGAAGTAACGTTAGAGTTGTGATGTCAAGAAAACCAGTGGCGAATATGGCAAGTGACTTGGTGAGTTCATGTAAGTTAGCACCGTGGCTAACGCTGGTTCATCTACTGTATGGCTAGTACCCTGGTGTTTTGTAATAAATCTGCTTTAGCAAACATACGTTCGACTTTGTTCTTGATTAAACATCCATTTAGATTGTCTTAAATTAAGCAACGTTTTGTCTTCTCATATTCTACACTGACAGTGATTATGCAGTCCATCCAAGCTGGTTAGCAGTATCTACATTGACTAATGACCATGCCATAACAAATAAATAATGCTTTTCAACTGCAGTTAGTGATACCATTTAAAGCGAGTGAAAAGTGCGCCACAAACGACCGAGTGTGTGGTAACAGACGCGGCAGTGAAGTCTGCTCTCTTCACCTGCACAAAACACACCCTAGAAGGAAAATGATGGACACGATGTCCTGACAGGCTGGAATTCGTGCAACCAGCACAAACACAATAATTTACCATTATGGCTTCTCTAAAACTCGATCTAAAACTTTCTGTCTCTCACTACTGCTCTAACTAAATCAACACCCAACAATGAGAAAGTGGACCGCGAGCTCATTTGTTTGCCTCGGCCTACGTCACATGACGCGTTGCTAGCGGGAAAGGCGCATTCCAGAGCCTAGCGCATTTTCATCAAAATCTCTACATCAAATGAGAGTTCATTAATAATTTCTACATGTGTGTTTTTTAAAAGACCTCTGCAGACAATTTAAAGTATTAATTCAGAAATAAATTCAACCTGCATGTTGCTCTTTAAAACATGGCTGTAATCTCGTAATAAAAAATACTTTTTATGTAACATACATGTAATTGAAAAGCTTCTTAGTGGGTTCAGATAGTCACAATATACCGCAGTGTGCAGAGTAAGAAAAAAAATTGAGCTCTTTTGAGATAGACATATAATAACAAGTACTCACCACTTGCTGAAGAGATAATGCTCCAGAGGAGGGAACCCCATACATGCCCCCCATTACTGAAGAGGGTCCCTGTGATGGCAAACATACACCCATAGCATGTGGTGAGATTAATGTAACCAGACATTAAAAGAGAGAATACACACTAAGATGAAAGACAATTTACTGTCCCACACACCCTTTACACATCACACATTCTTATGAAAAGTCATTCGCAGTCAAGTGTCCTGATATAGCACATCTTGATACTCACCAGCAGGGGGCTGTAGTTGGCAGGGGTGGACAGAGATCCACGCAGACCAGAGTTTGGGGGAAGAACAGACAAGCCAGAGGAGAAGATTCCCAATGCACTCATGTTTAGACCTGGTATCATGTTAGTCTGCTGCTGAAACCAATATGGAGGGAGATGTGAATCTTAAGATCGTAGGTGATATCAATTTTGTTACCATTAGTTCAAGCACTGTGAACTAACATGAACAAGCAATGAACAGCTGGATTTTTATAAACTATCGATTAACAGTAGTTATATCATTTTTACCTCTTGTTTACCTCTTGTAACCACAGCCATGTCCAAGTGATCTGAGGGCGCGGCCGCTTCGGTCTGCTCAAGCACCGAAAGTGTCTCTCTCACGCGCGTGTACGTCACTCATTGTTTACACAGAACAGAGATTGTAAGCAAGACAGCTAATTAAAATGGTACTAATTTGTGCTTACCTGGGATGTTTAAACCATCGTAATTGTTTTCTTTTACGGCGGTTTAAACAATGAGTGACGTACACGCGTGACAGATCTTGAGCAGACCGAAG
>NW_024121832.1:1674941-1813672 GCF_016745375.1 Pimephales promelas | reverse complement strand
AGAACGGTTGACTAGGTACCAATGTTTTATTAGACCAAAGGTACATTTTGCGCTGGAGTTCTCCTTTAAACCAGTTAGAGTCACTTTTAGAATGCACAGGCGTAACTATCAGTAAGCAGGGTACGCTGTTGGGAATCCCCGGCTCCCAATTTGAATCCCGGATATGCTAAGTGAACATGCGTGTTACTTGCAAAACAGTAAAAACGTCCTATGTGTATGTAGTCATAGCAGTGAGTAACAATGTGGTGGTGTGCCGTCACCAGCAGTGTTTTTTATGTGTTATGGTGTGCAATCACCAGTTTTTTTGTGGTGCACATAGGCTACTCCTGATTTTGCCAGTCTTTAATGCTGTGTCTCTATGATCCTATCCTGTTCTATTCATAGTAGCGTACTCGTGAACACTGCCTCATCACGTGCTGTAGGGGGGCCCGCCTTGATAATCCTGCATAAGGGCCCGGTGTTGGCTTGTTACACCACTGTTAGAATGTATAGTGGAAAGTGGACAAAAAGCAAAGTGTGTGTGGGGGGACTTTAAATGAAAAAAAAAATGTTAAAATGATAATATAATAGTGCAAGTAGAAATTTAAATTAACTAAGATTAATAAATGCATTATCCGTGGTTATAAATATTGTTAGAAAGTGTTACTAAAAGTTTAATTATGACCTTTTTATTTTAAAGTTGATTAAGATCTTATAAACTTTTAATTAAATAAATGTAATGAAATATCTATAAATTAATAGCAGATTATTACTATAATAACTTTTATTATTAATATCATCTAATGTTTATGGAAATAAGCCATATATTAACATGTTCATGCATAATTCATGCAGAAAAATATAATATATTTTTTTAAAAACTATATTTACAATAGTTACATGAATTTCTTTCATTTTCAAACTCAAGTGACTTTTGTGCATCGGTATGATGCAAACAAAAATCAGGAACTTAACTGGAATTTAAAAGACATTCTCATTCATTCTGAATGGATCAAAACTTGCTGAAAGAGCAACATGCAGGTTGGACACCCCTATATAGCATAGTGTATGTTGACGATAAAACAACTAGGTTTTCTGAACTGGAGTAATATATATTTAGCCAGTAACGATATTTTGAGAAAAATTGTGATAAAATAACTCCCGCGTTTACGAAGAACTAACCGCAAGTGACGATCGGCGAGGGAGTCTGTTCAAGTTCAAGTTTAGGTTACAATGGATGCGAATGACGAAACTATGAGAAATTATGAGCCTCCAAGGCGAGATAGAAGTCCGGGGGAGATTGGGGGAGGAACAATGGGCAGAGGAGAGAAGTAACGTTAGAGTTGTGATGTCAAGAAAACCAGTGGCGAATATGGCAAGTGACTTGGTGAGTTCATGTAAGTTAGCACCGTGGCTAACGCTGGTTCATCTACTGTATGGCTAGTACCTTGGTGTTTTGTAATAAATCTGCTTTAGCAAACATGCGTTCGACTTTGTTCTTGATTAAACATCCATTTAGATTGTCTTAATTTAAGCCAGCAACGTTTTGTCTTCTCATATTCTACACTGACAGTGATTATGCAGTCCATCCAAGCTGGTTAGCACTATCTACATTGACTAATGACCATGCCATAACAACAACAAATAAATAAAGCTTTTCAACTGCAGTTATTGATACCATTTAAAGCGAGTGAAATGTGCGCCACAAATGACCGAGTGTGTGGTAACAGACGCGGCAGTGAGGTCTGCTCTCTTCACCTGCACAAAACACACCCTAGAAGGAAAATGATGGACACGATGTCCTGACAGGCTGGAATTCGTGCAACCAGCACAAACACAATAATTTACCATTATGGCTTCTCTAAAACTCGATCTAAAACTTTCTGTCTCTCACTACTGCTCTAACTAAATCAACACCCAACAATGAGAAAGTGGACCGCGAGCTCATTTGTTTGCCTCGGCCTACGTCACATGACGCATTGCTAGTGCATTCCAGAGCCTAGCGCATTTTCATCAAAATCTCTACATCAAATGAGATTTCATTAATAATTTCTACATATGTTTTTAAAAGACCTCTGCAGACAATTTAAATTATTAATTCAGAAATAAATTTAACCTGCATGTTGCTCTTTAAAACATGGCTGCTCAATGTGTCACAAACTAGTTATCTCGTAATAAAAAATACTTTTTATGTAACATGCATGTAATTGAAAAGCTTCTTAGGGGGTTCAGATAGTCACAATATACAGCAGTGTGCAGAGTAAAAAAAAAATTGAGCTCTTTTGAGATAGACATATAAGAACAAGTACTCACCACTTGCTGAAGAGATAATGCTCCAGAGGAGGGAACCCCATACATGCCCCCCATTACTGAAGAGGGTCCCTGTGATGGCAAACATACACCCATAGCATGTGATGAGATTAATGTAACCAGACATTAAAAGAGAGAATACACACATTCTTATGAAAAGTCATTCGCAGTCAAGTGTCCTGATATAGCACATCTTGATACTCACCAGCAGGGGGCTGTAGTTGGCAGGGGTGGACAGAGATCCACGCAGACCAGAGTTTGGGGGAAGAACAGACAAGCCAGAGGAGAAGATTCCCAATGCACTCATGTTTAGACCTGGTATCATGTTAGTCTGCTGCTGAAACCAATATGGAGGGAGATGTGAATCTTAAGATCGTAGGTGATATCAATTTTGTTACCATTAGTTCAAGCACTGTGAACTAACATGAACAAGCAATGGACAGCTGGATTTTTATAAACTATCGATTAACAGTAGTTATATCGTTTTTACCTCTTGTTTACCTCTTGTAACCACAGCCATGTCCAAGTGATCTGAGGGCGCGGCCGCTTCGGTCTGCTCAAGCACCGAAAGTGTCTCTCTCACGCGCGTGTACGTCACTCATTGTTTACACAGAACAGAGATTGTAAGCAAGACAGCTAATTAAAATGGTACTAATTTGTGCTTACCTGGGATGTTTAAACCATCGTAATTGTTTTATTTTACGGCGGTTTAAACAATGAGTGACGTACACGCGCGACAGATCTTGAGCAGACCGAAGCGCCCGCGCCCTCAATCACTTGGACGTGGCTGTGGTTAAGAGGTAAAAACTATATAAATACTGTTTGTTTTCTCACACAAACCGCTTGTTTCGTGTCTTAGGCCATCAATGTGTACTTAAACTTACGAGTCATTAAATCATGTTTAATTTGGACTTCTCTGTGCATGCTCTTTGAGGTGGTGACCATAGACCTGCATTATATGACTGACAGACAAGAACGGTTTGACCTAAAAATATCAAAATTGAAACTACTGCGGAAACAAAGACACCTACATCTTGGATGCCCTTGAGGTAAGCTAAAACATACAGTAGCACCTCATTGCAGTACACAAGATCCAGGGGGCAGAGTCAGATCCAGATCTGAGGGGTGGAGTTGGGTAGGTTTAGGGTTGGGTTTAGGGGTCAGGGGGTGGAGCTAAGTAGGTTTAGGTGTTTGTAAGGTGGGAGGAGTCGGATCTGGATCCGACTCCTCCCCGTGGATTTCATGTTCTGCAGTGAGGACCATCTCAAAACATACCAAAAATTAATTTCAAAGTGAACTATCCCTTTAATGGACTAATACAGTGATATAAAAGACCAAACTCGCAGGCAAGCAGATAGATTCAGAATATGAATATAACGGGCAAAGTTTCCCACTGATATACTGGCATAAATTTGGCTTGACATTGGACATTCGAACATTTAGGGACCATCTCTTAAGTTACAAAGACATTGTTATAAATGTTTCTAACTTCAATAGCACTTGAAGTTTGAAAGAAGAAACATGTACCTAAATGTGTGAATGTTCAATGTCAAGTCAATTTACATTTAGTCATTTAGCATAAGCTTTTATCCAAAGTGACTTACAGTTAAACAATAGGACAACAATATGCAAGTGCTAAACTTCCCAATTTAATCTAACGCAGTACATGTAGGCATATATATATATATATATATATATAAAGTATCATCAATGATCAAGTGTTGATTTTATGCCAGAATATCACTGGGAAACACTCAGCATCAAACTTTGCTTGTTAAGTTCATATGAGTCCATCTGCTTCCCTGTAGCCTATATATAGTACAGCCTACATCCCCAATAATGTGCGAGTTTGGTCTTTTATATCACTGTATTAATCCATTAAGCGTTTTGTCTCGACAGAAGGGCAATCTTTGAGTTATAGTATGATGAGGTATTAAGGGAAACCGATTATAATCCCGTTCATGGTGGAGAAAGCTGATAACATGTAGGCTACACAGGGAAAGTAACAAGGAAAGTTTTTGAACTAAACAAACAGCTTTTCTGTCTTCATCTTTTCCACACACACACACACACACACACATATATATATATATATATATATATATATATATATATATATATAATGACACGGATAATCATCACAAAACCTTAATGCATGCTCAATTGCTGTAAATGAGTTTTTATGAATGAATGGCTAGCTCTAACTGTTGCTCTGGTCTTCGTCAACAACACTCACTTTTGGTGAGTGGTGAGGTCAACAAACCGCAGATTGAGATTATGTTCGGTGATCTACTGCTTTTCCTGCAGTTCCTGGATGTCAATGTTGAATTTACTGTCGAATCTGAACTACTGAATTTGTGGAAGCAAATTTGCAAAGCGAAATAAAATGAAAATTGCTCATTGAATATTATAGGTTGTATTTTTAAACTTTTGAATATTTTGGAAGTGAAATATGAAAGGTGAATATGGATTATTGAATTTTGAGTAATGAAAATGTTTTTGAAATGTTTTGAATTGAAATATTCACAGTTTAAATATTCAACCACGTCGAATTTCACTCTATAAAAATGTAAGCCCTAAAATACAATGCATTAAAATGCAAGCATGGTTGCAATGCATATTTTTATTTTTTATTTTTCAAGTAGTACACTTCAGCAGGATTTTTTTGTTTCAAAACATTTGTCATTATTTTATTCCCATAAATATTATATTTATTAAAAAAAAATGGTGCAAAGCTTGTCTTGTTTTCTATTGTACAGGCAGAAGCTCTAAGATAAATCAACTCTACAAGATACATTAATCAATCATTCAATAATTAATAATGATAATAAATAATTCAGCTTAAATCAATATTTCATGTCCATGAATTTATTTATTTGGTAAGTGTTCCTTGTTTAGAGAATTGCAATTTGAATGAATATAATTTTCCAAAATGATACGTCACATTATATTTGTGTATGTTGGAAGATCTGTGTCTATAAAACTGGATCCCTTTCAACAATGTTTTTTTAAGAATATTTGATGACACAGAAAAGAACACAGGAAACTTAGTTGTTTGACTGCACTCAATCCCAAGACAAGATTGGAAAAAAAGGTATTTTTCTACAAAGTAGTCTACACATTTTTCAAATCAAATACAGTGTGTGTATATATATATATATATATATATATATATATATATGAAGAGTTTGGTTCCAAAACGCGATAAACGCCATTTAAAAAAAAAATGAGTTACTGCAAAAATCTGACTTTTCAATACCGACCAGATACAAAACAATGTTTAATTTTACGTAAAATGGGATATCCGCCGTGTTATTATGTAATGTTTTCTCCCTTTCTTTCCAAACCGCGACAAACGCCAGTCTCCCTTTTCTGCAAAATGCCACATATCCGCTGAACCAATCACAACGCACCATTCCACGCAATGTAAACAGTAACGGCAGCGCTTTAACTAACCCGGCTTCCTAGGTTTTCTCTATTTTGTCCTTTCGATCAACAAACAAACAAAAAAAAATAATAATTTTGACAGCATTGGTGAACCTGCGGAGGGTAAGGCATCCTGCATGGGTAAACGTGACATCGAAATCGAATCATTTACGTGAGGAAGAAGATGGAGGAGGAAATGCCGGCTGTTGCTTGTTTTCACACGACAGCATCAAACTTCTGTCACGCTGACACACTGACCCCAGGGATCTTTTGAAAAACTTTCAGTTGTTTTATTCAAAGTCAACGAAAACCAAGCAGGACCAAGCCAGTTTACAGCTGATCGCCGTCAAAAAAGGTCAGCGGCGACGTCCCAAGGTTGACAACAGCGATATGCATAACGTTAGATCATGCTTAATAAATCATAATTCATGATGATGTGCTCATCTTAGTTAATGTTTTAATTAAGGTTTTGTTCATCCATGAAGTCATGAATGAAAAACGTTGAACTGTTAAAAAAACGTTGTTGGTTCCTGATGATATTAATATGAATGAATGCATAATTTATGGATGATTCATTTATCCACGAATTCATGATAATTCATGACATGAACCCTTAAAGTGTTACCGAATATTGTTATATTAAAGCAATGGATTTATAGTATGCACAAGAAATTCAATGTGTATAAAATTTTATTTTGATTAATTGCATTTTGAAAAAAAAATAAATTATTGGATTTATTGCATTTTGGGGCAAAAATTGGGGGAAAATTTGAAACCGAAAATAGTGGTTTTCATCTTCCCATTTTCTTGCTAAAGAAAACAGTTTTACTCAAATTCATCTAAATGGATTTATAGCGTTTTGGAACCAAACTCTTCATATATATACATATATTAGGGGTGTAACGATACACGTATTGGTATTGAACCGTTCAGTACGAGGCTTTCGGTTCGGTTTTCGGTACGCATTTTTGAACCGAACGAACGGTTCATTTTTCCTGCCGACCAACATTTCGTTATTTCAAATGTAGGCGCGTGGCAAGCGTACTCATAATGTAAGAGATGCTGGCGTGACCACAACATTGCCCAACATCAAATGGCATAATGTAATGTAAGCGGACCGAAACTGAGCTACTCGTTATTGTGTGGTTGTCTGGATGACGGACCGTTTATCAGTTTGGACCAGTGAAGCGCGAGCCTATCTTGATCAACAGTTACTACACAGCCAAATCCACTAAAGAAAACATTTGAATTCGCCACTGAAGTTAACATCGCTGCGAGAACTAGTGAGAAACATTCACATTTCTCCATTATTAACGGATCAAACAGCGCTGACGTGGAAACCAGGAAGAAACATTGTGCCATGAATGAACTATCAGTGTCCACAGATCAGCAACATTTACCATGGATTTACTGTACAACACTATCTGTAAGTTTGGCAGGAATAGTAGGCCATAATGCTTTCAAGTAACATCACGTCGGTTGTATTTTGACATTATCAATACAACTGCTGCCCTCAAATGTTAATCTAAACTAAAATAAACCTTTGTTTTTAACTATTACAATATTACATTTCATTTAGGAGCTGTTTTGTTTTATATGCTCCTAAAAAAAAGTCAAGTATAGCTACATCATTGCTCAAAGTTAAAAAAATATCATACTTTATGATGTTGGTTTTAATAAGAATATAATTAAAAAAATTAAATCAAGGAAATTTCTCTGCCAGTTTTTTCTTTTTGCTGTATTTGAAAAGTACCGAACCGTATCGAACCGAACCATGAATTTTGTGAACAGTTACACCCCCAATATATACAGTGTTTCCTCTACATTCATTCTCCCGTGGCGGGCCGCCACACTTAAAATCCTCCCGCCACGGCTGCAGCTTCTCAGTGACGTCCGATATTCTGCATAGTATTATGTTATTTTGTTAAGCCCCACTAAAGGCATAAAAAACTTTGTAAAGCACAATCAAGTTTTCACCCTATATCCAAGACTTCTAAAGTCATTGCATAATGTGTAATTTTAGTCACTAAGTTAAAGTTAACGGAAAGTCATCTCGCCTCAGTCATTCTCCATTCAGAATTCACACAGCGCGTCGCGTTCGTTTGCGACACGACGACACTCTCTTCAAGGTCAATATTCCCATTATTATACTTCATGTGTAGATAAAGCATAAAGGTCTATGGTTTTCATAAAATGACTTTATCTTGCTGGAGTGGAGTTTATTGCCCATACCTTTCACATTCCCTTTATGTAAGATTACAGCATGGAGTCGAGAGAGTGCTATATGCGCACTGAAATTTAAAACTGTTAAAAGAAAAGGCTCAAAAAACTGTTGCATATAGAATACACTAAGCATTAGTGCTGCACGATTAATCATATCGCAATCGTAATAGCGATCTCAAACCTATGCAATTATATAACGCAAAATGCCGCGATTTTATATGAAATAAACAAATTAGGGCTATTAACGCAGCATCTCTTCTTTTTTGTCATCCTTTGACTAGTGTTACACGATCCTGCTCTTATTCGTGCAAATGCCTTTTCGCATTTTGCACGACAAGAACTGAAAAGCTGCCTGTGAGTGCCCTAAATGAGACTCGCAGAAAGACGCGCGCCATAATGCGCATGCACTGACGCGTGCCAGAATACAGTTCTCTTTCGAGCTTGAACAAACAATAACACACACAATTATGCCAAAATGTCGTTTTGTCGAGTATCTTCATAACGTAAGAAAAGTCTTAAGGATGAAAAGAGTTGTGCTATGAGGCATGTGAGATCCGCGTCTCGGCAACGGGTGCTCTTAAAGGGCCAGCGGCGAATAAAGCGTTCTGTCAGTCAAGTTAAAAGAACAAAGGGAAATTAGACAATTACTCACTGATCTTGACTAAAGAACTTTTGTAGCTTTAATAAGGATTATTCTATATATAATTTATAATTCATGCAGCACAGACTGTTTGATAACTTTATTCAATTTCTGTATCCTACCTGTTAAGACAGGAAGGGCACAGGTAAATATGGTTTTTATTATGGGTTTATGTGGGGATTGTTTGAAGTTCACTTAATTTAAAAGTTGTTAAATTTTTTTTTTAGCCTAATAATTTTTTTTAAAAAGTTGATAGCTTTCACTGTAATGATGGTTTGGTTGATGGTTTATTGATCATTATAGGTGTTATCAATCATTTAGTTGTTGTCTGTAGTTTGAGTTGAGAAATAAACATTAATACACAGAATGATCACTAATCTGTGTGTGCATTTTACTTTAGAACCAAGCAAGTTGGACTCATGAAACCATTTTATTATATCGGAATCGCATATCACACTTGCAATATTGACCTCAGTAATTGCAATGGCAATATGACATTTTCCCCAAATCGTGCAGCCCTACTAAGCATATTATAGATATAATCCCTTCGCTATGTTCTTTTCAATGTGAAGCATTGCTTGCTGTGACTTGGTGTTGCTTCAAGTGCATCATTCTGCACACGGGATGCGCATGATCGATTATAATACTTTGGGGAGACAAGGCCCCCCCACCGGGGAAATGGGCCTGCCCCCACAGCTTGGAAAAATCCTAGAGGAAACACTGATATATATATATATATATATATATATATATATATATATTTTTTTTTTTTTACTTTTGACAGCAACTCAACAGATTTCCATAGAGCGCAAACTGCCAAATAACTGCACAGAGGTCCGTTCAGGTCAGGTTAGATAAACAAAACACTCTGAGCAGCAAACAGTACAATTTGGAGCACGTCCATTAAAATTCATACCTCTTTATATTTCATATCTAAATAGGGTATAAAACTCTATTTTAAAAGTATCAAGTCACAATCCATGTTGTTTCAAAACGACTTGAAATCTCCAGACACACTAATCTCCACAAACTAACATCCATCCACCAATAAACTGTAACCTCTAAAACGATGATTTACTTACATTAAGTGAAGCTACATCATTCTCATGGGCTTCTGAAAGTTTCTTCATGATCTCCATTTCTGCATTACAACAATCTTCCACTCCTCCCCTCACAGTGATGGTACGTTCCTGGTTATACATCGTCAGGTCTTGTAATCTGCACACATTTAAGGAAATAAGCATTGTCACATGAGATGAACATTCAATACATTAACAATTAAACCCAATCTCTTTACTAGGTTCCTATGAGACAAGGGGTGTGAATCTTTCAGTAGACAGCAAATCGATTGGTTCCACGATTCATAGGTTTTCCAATCGATTCTAGAACAATTTATGCCAATTCAGAAGAATTCAATTCAGTTCCCAATGAGATCTGATTTAAATTAATGATTTAATTCTGTATTATTTGTAATTCTAAGTTAATTCAATTGCTTACCCTAACGTGTCTTAAGCAGGATGCGAATTACACAGTGACCTTCTATTCAGGGCGGTCAGATATTCTTCTTAATGATTACGGAGTTCTTAATGATGCTGCAACTCCTAAAAATAATGGGCGTGTCACTCCTAACTTTAGGACTCCTAATTTTTTTCACTAAGAGTAATTCACGAAGCATTTTTGCCCTAACAGGAGTAGCACCTAAGTCTGGGACAGCTTAAAAGTCGTCGAGAGGACTACTAACTCACTAAGACCTATTCACAAAGGATTGTAGAGCATACCGCCGCCTCTCGCAGTCGCCCGGAATCCGCGACACAAGTGGGAATGCTGCATTGATCTGCAAACAAATCATTTCCCATGTCTCGTGCTTAGTTTTGCTTGATATCCCAGTGCCAAATTTCCCTTTTATTTATTTATTTATTTATTTTTTCCAGCACCAACTGGGCCAGCAGCAGTAACTGGGTCCAGTTGGGCTTTCTTTTCTGTTTTGGCGAGTTCATAATCCACTGTCATTCAACTATTACTTTACTTCAGAAAGGGCAACATTTCCTTGCTTTAAATTGTAAATTGACTGCATTTATATAGCGCTTTCACAGACCCAGTGGCCACGCCTTACATTTATGCCTCACATTCACCCACTCACTCACTCATACACCGACTTTAAGTAGTCTATTTAGGCTTGCATTAGGTGTTAATGCAAGTGTCGTTTTTCATTATTAGGCAAGTGGCGGTTTTCATTAGTGTATTTGGCTACCTTGATTTAATGTAATTGAATTCACAACTTTACTCTCTCTGCCTTTTTTAGAATTACACTTCACTGGGGCCTGCACAAACATAATATGCATTTCAATGACATTACTATTATTATTTTGTGTAGGACACAGACATATTTAGACGTTGCAATCACCGTGATCATTGTGAGGAAGCTCGTGCATGAGAATTGATGTAATCCATAGCAACGAAGACTCACTCTTAGTTTAGGGGTTGTCATTTTTCCTTCCTAAGAGTATGTCTGCAAGGCATTGTGAATAACTTTTAAGAGAAAACTCCTAGCTAAAATATTTTAGTGTGACCTAAATTCTTTGTGAATACGGCCCCAGATCTGTTATTCTTTCTTAAAGGGATAGTTCACCCCAAAATGAAAATTAGGTGTATATTCTTCTTTCAGACGAATACAATCAGAGTTATATTAAAAAAATGTCCTGGCTCCTTCAAGCTTTATAATGGGAGTCAATGGCTGGAAAAAATTTAAGCCCAAAAAAGTGCATCCATCCATTATAAAAGTAATCCATATGGCTCTAGGGGGTTAATAAAAGCCTTCTGAAGTGAAGCCATGCATTTGTCTAAGGAAAATACCCATATTTAAGTAAGGAATAATTCAAGGGACGACAGGCCGTTGAATTAATAGAAAAATAATGCACACACGAGGTGGTAATGCGGTCACGACGCGAAGTGGAGTGGCCGTTACACCTCGGGTGTGCATTATTTTTTGGATAATTTAACGCCCTGTCGAGGACCTCGATCGGTTCCGATGTTTGGCACAGATTATCTGGTAATGTGAGGCGTTCACAGATTTTGCACCTCCCGATCTGCTCTCACACAAATCGGGCTCGCTCCAATCATATCAAACATGTTTGATATTTATTGGGATGAGCAAGATTGTGATTAACGTCAACTGTCTAGCCAATAAGAAACAACGCTGTCGTGGTGAAAGAATTTCCATTGTTGAAATTTTGAGTGACTCGACAGCGCGATATGCAGTATTATCTTCATTTATTTATTTATTGCTAAATAAATAAGTGTTGTGCTGTGGTCAGCAGGCACGAAGACGAGTAAATGTTCAGTAATGGAAACCGAAACTAAATAGCGCATTGAAACGAAGTGGAGTAGAAGATACAATGTCAAAATAAGGGTCCACATAGTATAATAACAGAACATAAACCTGACAATATGCTTTTTATGCCATATAACAGTTAGTTTCGATCCTCTAATCTCACTTTACTAAAGGCTTTCTGCTGATATTTTACCACTTGGCATTGCTCGTCTCTGCGTGTAACAGACAGACTGTCGCTCAGTCCAATTAGATTGTTACGCCACTAGGTGGCGACAAGGGACTGTCTTTAAGTGAGTCATTAAACTGTTCATTCAACGAAAATATAAAAATGCAGATTCATTCAAATATAGATGTAATGAAACAAGCTGTTATTTATTTTAATATTTAATTTTAACTTTGAGCTCCACTTTACAAGGCTCAGCAGCATTGCGGCGCATGGGCAACGCGAAACTGATGCTTCTTTCACTTCATTGAGATCAATGACTTGATATGGGGGACAGCTATTTTGTTACATCCGCTTTTCTGCTTCCGATCTGCTGCGTGAGATCACGTGAGCCATTTCCTCTGGCACAATAATCTTAATAACATTGTGTAGTGTGTGATGCATCGCGATTTTCACATCTTGTAGTGTGAGCATGTTTAAGATTTGAGGGAAGAAAATCTGCAAAGATTCTCTTTAAGTGTGAGCTGCAACCAGATTTCAAAAGCCAGGCTTAAATTTTTATTTGATTACCACCGTTTTTGATTATATATTTCTATTAAGTCATGAAAAAAATTGGAATAAAAAACATTTAATAGAACTCAATTATTTTTCAAACATAATTTAATAAGTTACTAATGATAAAAAATAAGATGTTCATCTTATTCATAATCAATTATTGAAGTTAGTTGATTAGATATGTTTTATTGAACAAATGTTTAATTTATTTAACTGTCATTTTAACTGATGATAATAATAACCGTAATTTAATAATGCAGTTTATATTTAATAATTGTTTAATACCATAAACCGTGATATTTTATGAGACGGTTATCATACTGTGAAACTCTCATACGTTACAACCCCCCACACCACCCCCGCTGTTAAACAAGTTACTCAGCAACTTTTACTGATGTTTTAAATTAAAAACTTTTTACTTGAGTAGATTTTTAGACTGGTGTTTTTACATTTACTTAAGTAAAAATGTATCAAAGTAATAGTAGCCTACTTTAGGCTACTAAGTTACTCTAAAATAGTTATGAATTATTAACTATAAATGACATCTTCAATGGTGTAGTTAGATTAATGTAATGATTTCTAACTCTAGAAAGTATTGGTCTACATATTACTAATTGCTAAATCCTATATCAACCTCAACCACTTGAACAATACAAGGAGGAGAAACAAGAAACTGCACTTTTAATTCTTTCAAATTAACAATATACAATTGCATGAATTATTCTTGAATTGATCAAAGTGTGTAGAGGGAGAAGGTTAAATAAAAATATACCTTTTAAAAATGTATGTTAAATCCACTATTGTTTTATACTGAATTGGTCTATAGTTTATGCAGTAGCCTATTTAATGTAAATGTATCATATTTTATTTTAAATTACAGAAGATTTAAGAGTAATCCCTTTAATTAAATTACAATATTTAGATTACTTGGTAATTAATTACTGTTGCCATGGTGACTCATAATATCTGCGCTCCATTGATAATGGCTTTTTATAGTTGTGGTGCACGCACTTAACTCAGAGTCAGTCAACTCAGAGTTGATTGAACCAACTAATTTCAGCTGTTCTGTAACCGAAAACTCAGAGTTTCCTATCTCAGGGTAAGTCGACTTAGAGTTCAAGCTTTAACTCAGAATTGGTTGAACCTCCTTATTGAAACGGCCCCAGGAACAACTAAACTACAGGGGTATAAATACAGGGGAAAACAAGCTAGACAAGATAACAAGGGGGTGTGGTTAACGAGAAACACCTGGGGAGACTAATCAAACTAATGGGGAACTGAAAACATGTGAGGAGACAGGGGAACACAGACTTGCCACATCTTCTGATCAAAAAAAGCAATAGCATATGTAAGCAGATGCAAAATAACGTGATCATCGACATTAAACAGCATATTTTTTAGTTTTGATTATCATTATGAATACAATTTGGATGTAGTCTTTGACAAAAACAGGTTTTTATCTTTAGCTTTTTGCTCAAAATGTTTTTGTTTTTTTTTATGAAACTTACCAACATTCAAGTGTTGATTAAAAAAGATTGCACTAAGCTAGAAGAAATGTTTTTTTTTCGTTGTTGTTGTTGTTTAAAAGCAGATGGTCCATTCTTTCTTTTGATATATTACATGTTCAAATATTCATATAACAAAATATTCTGTGGGCCATGAATGATCAAAAATGTTAGCGGTGGCTGGCAACTTGAAAAAAAAATGCAGGTGTGTAAAGACAGTATTTCCGGTACATTCATTCTGCCGTGGTGGTCCGCCAACACCAAAAATCATCCCACCACAGCTGCAGCTTCTCAGTGAGGTCCAGTATTGTGCATAGTATTGTGTTATTTGTTAAGCCCCACTAAAGGCATACAAAATAAACATTGTAAAGAACCATAAAGTTTCTGTGCACTATATTCCAATACTTCTAAAGTCATTTGATAGCATAATGTGAGTTAAAAATGAATATTTAAGTCATTAAGTTAAAGTGAATGGAAACTCATCTGTCCTCAGTCATTCAGCTCCTCAAACAGCACTCCACGTTCGGTTACGCAAGATCAATGTTCCCATTATTATTTTTTATTTGTAAATAAAGGTCTATGGTTTGCATAAAAATACTTTTTCTTACTGGAGTTCATTGTGCTTTCTAAATCATATTCCTTTCTCACAGGCTTCTGTTATATTACAGCCTGTTTAAACACCTGGCACAAGGGACCGTGCGTGGCCCACGGGTATATCGCCCATGGGTATATCACTCATGGGCCACACCCCCTCCCCCCAAAAAAATCCTAGAGGAAACACTGGAAAGAGTTAAATGCCTAAATGCCTTCTGCTTGCCTAAATAATAATACCAGTAAAATTTGAGTATTTTATCTAATAGAAAATAACAGTGAATTTCCATGCAATAATATAATTTATAATAAATATTTATATATTAAATCACTATCAATTCTTAGCATTTTAAATCGATTACTGAATGAAACAAATAATTCCCGATTAAAAAAATCCATGTTTCAAGATCAATGCATAAGCTTCAGCAAGATTTGTAATTATAAATTAAATATTAATTAATATTGTAAATTAAATATATTTAAATATGCATAGAGGAAATGAGTGAATCATTACACCCCAATAAAAGACATTGTTCACAGTTTTAATTGTTGTAGAACACACTTACGCAGAAATGGTGATCTTGGTCCCTGTATCTTGCTCTATCTTCTTCAGGTTCCTGCCCTCCTTCCCTATGAGTCTCCCAACAAGACTATTGTGGGCCAAGATCTTCAGAGGAACCTCCTCAACACTGTCACAGAGACAAAGTACACAATATTGTTTGTTTGTTTATTCATGCATTTATTTATTTATTTATTTATATTTTGAGCTGGTGCAGTTTGTACTTACACCATAAGCTTATTTACATATATACATGGTTTAAAAAAAAAAATCCTTAAGCGAATGAAGCACGTAAAACTTAAATATGCCCTACAGTCAGATGAAATACTGACATCTTGGTGTCATTAGCCTCTTTTTCCATGATTTCCAGGATCATCCTGCAGGCTTGTGAACAGCCCTCTTTAGATGAATGGATAGTGATGGCCTTCTCAGTCGCCCCAGCATTCTCTTTACGATGGATATCGACCCTGAGACAGAGAGAGAAGGATGGAATTTATCACATTTTTGAATATGGTTTGAGCAAAAAGAAGAAGATGGTTTGGGTTGGGAGTTCTCCTCTGGCCAATGAACGAACAGCATATGATTATGATTCAGGCAGCATTATAGGTCGGAAGTCAGATTGGTTTGGAACAATCAGAATATTACCCAGTTCCATCTGGTTGAAGATCGGAGTCACGCCGTTATGGAGACGGGTTTGCTGAGGATCAATGCCAATGGCTGTCGTGTCAATAACATTTGGGTATGGGTAGCAAATGTATTATTTGCAAATTACAAAAGAAATGAACATTTCACTTTTATATTATTTTACATGTATTAATCACTTTTTTAGTTGCCAATGTGTGAACAGCTTGTAAAAAACTTAAAAAAACTTCTCTATGAAAGGCAGACTGATATGTGTAGTACTCTGGACATTTTTGCCGGAAAGTCCAAAAGGTTGTGACGTTTACGCGCACGCCAGAGAGTCTCTCTTCTGTTCTGTGACACATAATTAAATCATGAAATTAATTCTCATGTTCAGGATAGAGCTGTTCAGCTGTAAATGTGTCATACAAAGAAAAGAGATTCAGTCACACTAATCTCAAACACCCAAATCTATATAGTTTGCTAGGCTAGCAGTGGGTGAGTCAGAGAAACAGCACGCACCGAGATGAGAAGGGTATGTATGGACTTACTCTGGGATAAGAATGACTAGATGCAGCATTTTTAAGATTTCAGTTTCAATTTTAAATTAGTCAAACAAGAAAAACAACCCCCAAGAATCCTGCAGGTTTATTCCATCAATTTGTGCGAAAGGGTTTGATACGTACAAATATTTGCTGTAGTTTGTGAAACAAATATGCTCATTGCATTATTATGCTTCATTTGCGTAATATTTGATAACATGTTTAGAAATAAATAACTATTAAAAGCTAAATCAGTTTAAAAAAATACTATGAAATTGATAAAAATCTGTAAAAAAGATTTATACATAGAACCTTTTTGATTCTGTAATACTATTATAGTATATTTCACACACACAAAAACTGTGTGCACACTGGCATTCATATTTTCTCAAAGAAGGACTAAAGCTAATTTTAAGTTAACCATGTACACAATCAATATTCCATACGTAACAGCAAACCGGATAAAGCACAGCATTGTTTAAAATGAAGGATTTAAAGTTGCTCTTACAAGTGGCAGCCAAATTTTGCTGTGAAAAGCTTGCTGTGTGAATTAGATGTGGACTGTAGAATTTGGCTACAGTCCACATCTTCAAGTGTGCCTGTATAAAGGTGCATATACACTGCAAGGATGGATCTATAGATCCCTTGTGCAAGACCATCCTTGCAGTGTATATGCACCTTTATACAGGCACACTTGAAGATGTAACATCAAGACATGCAAAGTTTGTAAGGTTTATGACATTTAATGTTCTTTAGATATTAAAAAGGCTTAATTAAGGCTTTATTAAAGGGGAAGTTGACTGCAATTTCACTTTTTTCATTTTAAATAGTGTGTAATGTTGCTGTTGGTGCATGAACAGTATCTGCAAAGTTGCAGCACTGAAAGTTCAATGTAAGCAGAGATATCGTCTTTTTAAAATCAGGAAGTATATTGCCTACAAAAACGACTCGATTGGGAATACAGCTGGGTTATGGTACGTCACTAACCCACACATTTGCATCAACCCTCCCTCCGGAATATGCAGGAAAGGGCATGCGCATATTTCTGGAGCACGTCGAGTGTGTTGTGTTCATCCAGCTGTCTGTGTCAGGTCTTCTGTGTTCGGGCTTCCCACGGACGTACATGTACTTCATCAACAATGGATACAATTTATGTTTGATTACGTTCCTGAAAATGACGATCGTAATTTAGCTCTCTGTGCTGCGCATTTTACGGAAGACAGCTTCCAGAATCTCTACGAATTCAATGCCGGATTCAACAAGAAACTGTTACTAAAACATGAAGCAGTTCCAACAACAAGAGGCAGCAGTTGTTGGGCCACAACCTGTAAGTAGGCTAAGACTTCATCATTTTAAATGTATTTGCATGTATAATTCCAGACGTAGCCTTGTGTTTTATTTTTTTCAAATGCCAGCGCTGGCTTTATAGCCACTTGGCTACTAGTTATGCTATTTTGTGTCTACGACAAACGCGTACAAACATTATGGACCTGAATTTTGTATAGGGACTAATGTAAATGTATTTTTCATGTATTTTATGACGTTATTTTCGATTTGATCAAGAATGTAAACATGCCGACGCTGTTTGAGTATAACATTAGTAGCCAGTCAGTTGCTATCGTTGCCAGTCAGATGCTATTGTGTAAAACAAACGTGTATAAAGTAAAAAATTTAGCAAACTATCATTCAGAAACGTTTAGTAAGAGCCGTGTGTGGTGAGGTTCTGTGTACTCTCTTCATCGCCGCTTTCTCGGTCTGATTATGCCTCAAATTGATACTGCAGTTCGACACATATTTACATCTGGACCGGAGCTCATGACATGCATGTTTCGCTCGTAAAGGTAATGGGCGTTAACCTTCCAGACAACGTGAACGACAGTTTAGCCAATTACAACACACTGGACCAAACTAACCAATCTGAGCCCACAGCGTGTTTCTGAGGGAGTGGTTTCATAGAATCAGGAAGTCAACCGCTCGTTCGAGGACAGAGGAGAGCGCGGCTGACAATAAAGGTGAAGTTTATAAAAAATAGACTTTTTAAAAAATAAAAACCTCGAATACATGTTATATTGCACCCCATAAACACAATTATGCAAAGAAAAAAAGCAGTCAACCCCCCCCTTTAAGTAATGGTGGCCTTTCAATTATTCAAAACAACTATTAAAAAAAGATAGTCTGAGCTCAGGTGCAGAGTTCTCAGTCCTCCTTCATACACTTATCAGACACGCCTTCAATAATTAAAGGTGGGGCAAGCACCTTTTTTTTTTTAAACATTGGACATTATTGATATTTGAAATCCACCCAAACAAACACACCCCTCTCTTCAATGCTCCACCTCCAAAACTGTTACCACCCTGCTGTGACTAAACCCCTCAATTATGCAGTCATTAGCATGACTCTCACTAGCTGGCCTCCGTTACACACGCAATCCAAGAATGGATGTTTGTTCATCATAGCAGAAGCTCAACAAAATAATGCTTCACAAAAAATAAACCACAGATCATAAACGAATGACGAGGAAGCGCCAAAAATTAACGTGCAGTACACAGTAGTAATTTCAAACAAGAGTTGGTTGTTAGTTGCCATTCAACAGCACAATAACACCAGACACACAAAGACACTCAAACTCAGTGTTAGTCTTGTGTGGGACCGAATCAAAGCAACCTCCTGTTTTCAGGCCTTCTTGCTTTAGCTCTCCACAGCGCTGGACAGCTTTTCTAATATTAACACGGGTCCACAAGCTCTTGCCCAGTCATAACCCTTAATTTTCCAGTGATTCCTTCTGAGCTTTTCTCTTTTGTATTGTGTCTCATCTCTACTTCCTGTAGTCTTCCTTCACATCATCCTCTTTTTTGTTCTCTCTAATGCTCATTGGCTACACACGTATGTTGTTGTTTGGTCGGTCCGACTAACATCGATGATATATTGGTTAAACCACCATTACAAAATCCAAATTCTACATTTTTAAATGTATCAAGTAGGTGATTTTTCTGCAGTTAGAAGGATTAAAATGCAAAAAGTAAAACCAATTATTGTTTCAGCCATAGCAAGGTGTTGATTATCGGCACAGAAATGTCACATCAGTGTATCGTTTTAGAGACATTAAACTATAATAGCTATTACATCTTTAAATTATAATTATCAATTATATTTAACAAATTAATAATTAGATATGTACTGATTGAAAAAATATCAAGACTTCTTACTTGGACTGTGTCTGCTTTGTGATGTTTTTTATGGTGAGTCCCTCTTTTCCAATGATGGCTCCCACAAACTGAGTGGGTACTAGGATTCTTAGAGGCAGTTCTTGCTGACGCTGCCTCGGTCCCTGGGGGCCTCCCATCGCCCCTGGCTGACCAAACTCCTGCTCCCGACTTCCTGTCCCCATTTTAGATGCCCCTCGCGGGACCTGGGGTCTTCCACCCCCGTCCCTTCCTGCCTCCTCGTCCAGTATGTACGACACACTGAAGGAGTGATTCTCAAAACGGTGGCCTGTCAACTTCTCAACAGCCCTGGAGATAAAGGAGAGAGCAAGAGAGAAAGAGAGAGATCAATCACTAGACCATGACGTACTTTACACAGACCCCAAATATCAGACACAACAAGGAAGAATATACAGCATTGGTTACACTGGCTAGGGGTGTGAGATATCCTGATTTTAGATTGTCAATGATTAAAATGTCTTTCCAATCTGCCTTTGAAGAAAAAAATCATAGTATCGTGCTACAGTGCACCTTCTATCAACTGCAGTTCTGGTACCACCGTCCCAACATACTGTACAACATTCCCATCACGTTTAGCAACACAGAGATTTGCGCTCATGTGGCATTACGAGAGTTAGTTACGCTCATGTGGCATTGTAGTTCTTCGCCATCACAACATCAGTTTACATGCGTTTTAATGCATTGCTAGTTAAACTTTCTATTCACACGCTGTACTGACATAGGTTTTTCTAAAGTGTAAACCCAAAGAGTGTGCACACTAAAAGCCAGTGAGTACTGAACAAGTTCTCTTATGCATCTTATTGCGCTAACACAATCAAACATATACACAAGGTTTACATAAACAGTCGATTATACTGTATCTTAAGAGGATGTTAACAATGTTAATCAAACAACAAAGAGAAAATCACTCACTGATCTTGACTGAAAAACTTTGGTAGCTTTCAGAATCAGTGAATATTTAATTCAAACAGTGAAGATAGATAAGATAAGATAAACTTTAATGTCTGTCACAAGTGACAGAAATTTGTCTTTGACAAGACCGGCTCAGATAACATAAAAACGCATACAAGAACATGGATACACTCAAGACAAGGATACAAGACAATTTCGCCACATTGGCTGTACAGACATGCAAAATACAAAAATGTGATGATGTGTTCTATCTATGGTTGTTCAGTATAGTAATGGCCGTAGGAATGAAAGGATTTTGTATATGTTTCTCCTTGCAAATGGGACTCTGTATAGCGTCGACCTGATGCCATTCACTGAAAGGATTGGTTAAGGGGGTGGGTGGGATCCTGTGTGATTGTAGTGGCTTTCCTCAATACTGACCGGGTATGAAGTTCTATCAGAGATGTGTCCATCTCTGTCCCAAGGTATTTAAAAACATTGACTTGTTCAACTGGCTGATTACTGATGCTGAGGGGTTGAAACATTTGCTGTGTATTTTTGGTTGTGGTTTTTGGTTTAGGAACTTATTTGTTTATTCATTGCCTTTCTTGAATGCTACTTTTACAGTAAATACATTTGTATCTTATATTGTATTTGTCCTTGTTTGTAATTTGTATTCTTATTTTTAATACCAAAGATAATAAGAAGAAATTATAGAATAAATGAAGACCAAATAATAAGAAGAATTTGATCAAATCGCCCACTTTGGCCTTAAATGGTCTGTCATTCTTTTTTCTCTTTTGTTACCAATAAGGCTAAATGTTTAAAATGGTGGAATAAGTTTAGCTGTAACTACTCAGTAACTTGCAAAATAGACTTAAAAACCAACATAAAAAAGAATCATGATATGACCATGGAATGTGATCCTGTCTGAAAAAGGCATTGTTATATGATATTTTTACCATATCGCCCACACCTAAAACTGGCTAAAAGACTTTTGTTAATGTAATGTTAATGACAGGAAGAGGCATTTCAGTTTAAAGAACATCAATACAGTCACACACAGCAGAAGAATTTCATTAGTCTGACAAGATTTGCAACAAAATATTAAATTGCGATTAATTTAGACTAATTATGCTTACTTATTCCTTAATATGTAGAATACATTGTTTGATTAGACATACAGTATTTCTCCAAACTACTTAAAGGTGCATAGCACAAAGAGTTTTTGCAGAACTATGCACCCTCTGGTGACAAGTGAAACTGCAGCCAGCAGTGTGCACGCTCATGGACCGCACGCTTGCACGAGCTGTTCATAACCAAAGGAGCATCAGCTGCACAAATCTTTTGTTACAGTCATAATGTCTTCAGAGGTAATAAAGTTATAAATCTGCAAGTCATTTTAAATATATGAAAGACAAAGCATTTGAGTAAATGACACTTATGTGTGTGTGAGGGAAAACGGGGTTAGTAGAAAACTTCGTTTTTTATTTCCATCTATCTCATGTTGAACTGTTTTATGTGCTTACTGTATCCACTTATGATTGTATTATTATGGAAACGCATTCATGAACAATATAAGTTGTTCTTGTACTTTGTATAGGATCCCGTTTAAGCCCTAGAGCAGACCGGAGATCTCTACATTTGTTGAAAGCCTTCTCAATGTTGACTCTTGTCTTATTCCGACGCCTGTCTGACTCCAATTGGCTTTATGCACAGCTTCACTACTTCCTGAATTTCATCCAGCTCCTTGTTTCCTGTCTGCCATTATTGGACACATTAATTAATTCAGGTGTGCTTGACCTCAGTAGTCATGGCAACAATAATCAGACACACCTGAATTAATCATTTTTTTCCAATAATGGCAGACAGGAAACAAGGAGCTGGCTGAAGTTCAGGAAGTAGTGCAGCTGTGCATAAAGCCCATTTGGCCCTTTTTGGCACTAGACAAAAGTTGTTGTTTTATTTGTCTTACGTGGAGTTTGCGTAGGGGTTTGGAATGAACTACAAGCTGGTCTCTTTGAATCCATCTTCTACTTTAGTCGAAAGTTGACCAAAGTGTGTCGCTCGAGTGTTGTCTTGAGTGTTTTCAAAGTGTTGTCTTTGCTGATACGGAGAATGGCGGAGAATACACAAACCTGCCAGACATAGGTGAGCCGTGACGTCACGGCCAGACTCAAATTCCGTCCCGAATCCCTCTTATTTATTTTACTGTACAGGATTATAGAGGCAATCGCAGTGATCAGAGAAGGGCTCATTCAGCCCATCAGGCAATTGTTTAAGCATGTATGGGTTAGAAAAACGGGTATTTTTAACATGAAATGTTGCACAATACACCTTTAATACTGTCAAATTAACACAGATAGAGATCAATGTCCATTATATTGTTTTCAGTTAATATTTATAAAACCAAAAATAATAGATATTCATTATCAAATACAGAATATAAACTGATATATTAAGTAAATTGGAGCATTCTAAACAAATGTGTTCCTCAATTGTGATGCGTACTGTTGTGAAGTTTTATTCTTCCACGCAACAGACCAGGAGACTTTTGAGGTATCTTTCACGCAATAAAGAAGTTCTTTATTGCGTCGCTGTAGTCATCTCAAGGATAGTCTAACTAAGGGAAAACATTCCCTTACAATTTATACATTTAGAGGGGAGGAGTTTACATTGAGGGGGGAGAAAACTGAAACAAAAGCATGCAAATGAAATAGAAACACACCCTCTCTGAGGCCATTACCAATCCAATTGAATCAGCAACTATTCAAATGCTGATAGTGGCCAGGAACTCTGGTTCCAAAGAGCCATCCCAGAGCCATTAAAGACAAAAGGTGGAAGTCTCCCTTATAGCTAATCCAATCAAAAACAGGACTATTGGGAAAGGAGACTCTCGCTGGAGACTTTATCAGTTTTTATACCATTGGAGTGGAAACCTAAATTAAACACTTGACAAATTTGTATTTCTCCAAGGGCATTGATGATGTCAGCTTGGCCACAATAGACCGAGTTCTCCGGTGCCAAAAGATGCGGATGAAACAAGTCTATAGGGTTCCCTTTGAGCGAAACTCTGCGCGACACAAAGACCTACGTTACAAGTATGTGCAAGTAAGTATACATCCATGTTCACAGTACAGTTAGTGAACATACTGTGTTGCTCAGTGGCCTACATTACTTCTGGACAATACTATGCTACCTGATTGACTGTTGTTCTGAACACCTGTGCACTTTCACATTTTCACAGAGGATATTACAGTTGGACGCGATGGCCAGACCTCATGAGTACCTCTTCCTGGATGAGGATATCTTTTAGCTCCTCTCCTAACCTTCCTAGAGGAGCTAAAAGATATCCTCATGGACCACCAACAACACCATCCTGGGCCCGAACATACCATTTATGTGATCATTTGGGACAATGTACCCTTCCACAGAACAACCCAAATCAGAGAGTGGTTCACCACCAACAGTAACCACTTTTTAAACGTCTGTCTGCCACCCTATTCCCCTTTCCTGAACCCTATAGAGGAGTTCTTCTCATCGTGGAGATGGAAGGTTTAAGACAGACAATCATACACTAGAGAGAACCTCCTAAGGGCAATGGAGCTGGCGTGTGTTGACATCCCAGTGGAGAACTTCCAAGGATGGATCCGCCATTACAGGGTGTTTTTCCTGCGGTGCCTGGCAAGAGACAATATAGCCTGCGATGTGGATGAGGTGATGTGGCCCGATGCAGCTCAGCGACATGATGCCGCACAGTGATTGTGGTGTAAATAAAAAAAAAAAAAAAACTTCACACCCTGATCATGTTTTCAAGAGTACTGTTGTGTGCAATAGATTCTGTTTTTGCATTGAGTTGTGTTACAGTAGTGTACAGAATTTACTATAGATTTATACTCTTCATACGAAACTCACAAATCTAAATGCCTAATCCTCTGCAGAGATCTAAGAAGATCCATTACTGTAAAGTTTCTAAAAATATGCATTGGCAGTTATGAAATAACGAACCTTCTCACAAATTGAGCATTGTGTTTTCAATTGTTTTGCTGTAGTGTGTAATGATGTGTATAGTGTTTACATTTTTGAAAGCTTCGAGCTGCTCTTTTGGTGTGAAAGTTTGAGTTTTGAAGGGAGAAGGTGTGGTTGTGTTTATGTATCTTTAGAAAAGGGTGTTGTGTTTAGACATTGGAGAACATGGACGAAACGTTTGTGAAATGTGTTTTAGCATTTGAGAAAAACTGTAAAATGAAAACAAAATGTAACATATGGCTATATCACATGAATATAGTCTCCAGTAAGAGGTTTATTTTTATTACAGCGCTTTGATCAACGCATGGTTGTTGTAAAGCGCTATATAAATAAAAAATTGATTGATTGATTGATTGATTACAGGATTATATATATATATATATTGTTGTGAATTTGATCCTTTAATTATACTTTTTATTTATTTTTTTTCTTTCTCCTTACATATTTGCACTTCATATTCCACAATCCTTTTGTCAGTTTCACTACATTACCCATACACCCCCTGGGCAAGGTCTATAAGTAGACCTCACTTCCTCCCTTTTTTCCTTTTGTATTGGTGAGGTGTGGTGGTTGGAATGGACACCCAACCATGTCCTTTCCTTAGGATGCGTTGATGACTAAAGAACATCTTGTACATCCTGTTTATCCTGTCCCTCCATTAACATCTGTTCATTGGCATCATGTGTGTCAGCTCCATGTGAATTAAGACTATCATCCTGAACTAAAAATAAAAGAGAGCAAAGGACTGGTATTTTTTCCATGTGTTTTAATCACACACCATCAAGTTTCTACAACTCCAACGAACTTTGGATACATTTAACATCTGAGATCCAATATATGGTCCTTCGAGCCGGAGATAGAAATTTGGTGGAATGGATTACCATGCAAGACCTGCAATCCGGCGCAGCCTAAGAAGCAGAAGACCTCCTGCCCGTTTTGTTGACTGTATGGTGAGAGAATATGGTCCTCCTCCGCCTCCCTCACCAACACTAGTTGTAAGTGATCATCACCAAACTCAGTATGAAAATCCACCTTTAAGACATTCCCCAAGCTCATCGGCTCCTTGTGAACAGCCTCAACATGATTTGCTCGATATGGATGTTAAACAAGAAATACTTGGACTTAAGGGTATGCTTGGTGAGATGATGTCTAAAATGTCACAGTTAGTAGTTTCTTCCAGACATTCTGAATTTTCTGAGTCTTTTGATGATGCTTCTGATGATGATGATAATGCATTAGTTAATCCATCTATTGTTCAAGAATTGTGTGCATGTATTAAGACAGCTGAAAAGAAACCTACATGTGAGAAATGTAATTCCTCAACTGTTCCTTCACTGCTTCCATTTAGTAGGCCTAGTTCTCTGCCTCTTCCTCCTTCCTCATTGTTACGTAGTCCACCCCAACAGATGCACACACATGATATACCATCACAACTACAATTTAGTATGTTACAACCTTCTATTGTTCCATTGGTTCCTGGGCCTTCTAATTGTCAGTCCCCTCAAGTGCAAACATCACCAGTGTTGGTACAACCAACTGGTCCACCACAACCAGTTTTACCATGTAGTTCCTTTTCCTCTGCCATGGTTCATTCTCAGTTATCCTCACAAGTAACATCAGCACAGTTACCTCCACAGCCTCGGTATGCTGTTTCTCAGTATTCACAGCCATTAGGACCATCCTCTAGCTCGGCAATTCCTCATGTAGCCTCAGCTAATGTAGGCCCTCACATGCAATCTGTAGGTCAGGTAGGGAATGATGTTGTACAACCTCCTGCCCCACATATTCAACCAATTGTTCCCACTACCCAGTCAACTGCAATTCCATTCCTTCATCCTTATCCATATTCCCAACCATATTATGCATCATATCCTGTTCCTTCCTATCCTACTTCTCGTGTTCAGGGACCTACCTTTCCTTTCCTTGTTAATGATGATCCCCAAGAATTTGCAATGTTGCAGCTAGCATTGACAAATTTGTTGTCACCCCATGAGCCAGAACATTACAAATTCCATATCTTGTTAGATCATTTAAAATTTTCTCCAGCTCGTGATCTAGCTTTAGCTTATGCTAACGATCCTAGGCCTTACAGTATGGCTCTTTTTGCACTACAGCAGAAATATGGGCAACCTCACCAACTAGTTTTGAGAGAAATCAAAGCCATTCTAGCTCTCCCCAGGGTGAGACCAGGTGACAGCAGAGCATTTAGTAGCTTCGCATTAAAGGTTCGAGCTTTGGTTGGCATGCTCCAATCTTCGGGCCAAGACCAAGTTAAATCTGAATTATCCTGTGCTTCTCATGTACAGCAACTACTCAGTAAACTGCCCACAGAGCATGTGACCAACTTTGCCCGTTATGCCCGTACAATCCTAAAGGGTCAAAGCTACAACCTGATTAGCTTTTCCGCTTGGCTCCAAGAAGAAGCTGAGTGTCAAGCAATGGCTGATCAGGTTAGTGACTTTCCAAAACCATTCCTGAGTAAACCTCAACCAAAGACTTCCGTTAACACTCGAACAGTCTTGTACGGAGTTAACAGTAATTCTGTTGTGCCAAGATCCATTAATAAGCAACCCCAGAATGTGAGAGATGGAGAATGGAGTTCCAAATATTCATGCGCCTATTGTTCCAGTAAAGATCATTTCATTGGCCTGTGCCCCTCTTTTAAATCTCTAGAAGACACCAGGAAGGATGCATGGATTAGAGAGAACAAAAGATGTTGGAGATGCGGGCTTAACCATCTAGCTGTCAACTGTGACTTGAAGAAACCCTGTCCACAGTGCAAAGGCAGACATCTTGGTATCCTTCATGGAGTTAATTGTCGTGACCAAGATAACGGTACATTCTATCTTAGTCGCCTTGGAGGTTCTGGTAGGGTCTTGCTTAAAGTTGTTGAAGTACTTCTCCATTATAAAGGAAGATCCTTGCAAACCTATGCCATCTTAGATGATGGATCAGAACGTACCATGTTGCTACCTCAAGCATCTGAGTCTTTGGGCCTCAATGGGGTACCTGAGTCCCTAATTGTTAGAACTGTACGTCAAGATACCCTTGCACTTGAAGGTTCTTCTGTAACCTTTGAAATATCTTCTATGACCAATCCAGAAAAGAAGTATTCCATTTCCAATGCCTTTTCTGCTGCTAGATTGGGACTGGCAGAACAGACGTATCCTGTTGAGATCTTGCAGAGACGTTTCAGACATCTTCGAGACTTACCCCTTCCAGCCTTCTCTAATGTCCAACCACTTGTTCTTATCGGTGCAGACTATCCACACCTGATAAATCCCATTGATCAGGTGTATTTCGGGCCTCCTAAATCTCCAGCTGCAATACAGACCAGGTTAGGATGGGTACTTCAAGGCCCAATACCGATTCCTAACACTGATGAGACTCAGTGTCTTTTTACCATCGCTAATCCCCTAGAAGAACTTCGCCATGATGTGGAGAAATTATGGAAAGTAGACATCCTTCCTTTCAGGAATGAGAAAGTCATTACTAGGTCTAAGCAAGATCAGGCAGCTATGGAATTGTTGGCCTCCAAGTCTAAAAAAGTTGATGTGGATGGTGTGCAAAGATATGCCACTCCGTTATTGCGTGCTTCTTCCGCCATAAAGCTGCGGGCTTCACCAAATGCAGTTATGTCTTCTCTCAGATGTATCGAACGACGCCTCCAGAGAAATCCTAAAACTGCTGCTGTGTACAACCAAGAGATTGCTAAGTTGGAGGAATCTGGTTATGTTTCCAAAGTGGAACTTCCCCATGACTCATCTGATGAATCGTGGTATATTCCTCATCATATTGTGGAGCATAACGGAAAAAGGAGAATAGTCTTCAATTGTTCCTATCAATATAAAGGTGTGTCACTTAACAGTCAACTTCTTCCTGGTCCACAGTTGGGCCCTTCCTTACTTGGTGTCCTACTCCGGTTTCGTCAGTGCCCAGTGGCCATTAGTGGGGATATAAAATCCATGTTCCATCAAGTTAGGCTATTACCAGAAGACCGTTCTCTCCTACGCTTCCTGTGGCGCAATATGCAGAGCACAAATCCACCTGACATCTACGAATGGCAAGTTTTGCCCTTTGGCACGGTATGTAGTCCATGTTGCGCAACATATGCTCTACAAAGGCATGTCCATGATCACCAAGAAGGGTATGAAGATATAGCGAGCTCTGTACTTCAGTCATTCTATGTTGACAACTGCTTAGAGAGTTTCCCAAATGTGCAATCTGCTAAGAACTTCTTAGACCGAATGCGTTCTTTACTGATGAGTGGAGGATTTGAAATTAGACAGTGGGCAAGTAACCAGCCTGGTGTTGTCCGACATCTCCCTCCTGAAGCCAGGTCTGAGAATGCTGAACTGTGGATCAATCAAGACAGTTTAGATCCCAAAGAAGGAGCTCTGGGTCTGAGTTGGCACTGTCCCTCTGATTCATTAGGGTATCGATCCCGAACAGTGGAGTATAAGACAACAACCCTGCGTAATATATATAAAGTTATCGCCAGTCAGTATGACCCATTGGGTTACATAACCCCCTTTACAACGCGAGCTAAAGTCATCATACAACAATGCTGGATGAAGTCCCGGGGCTGGGATGATCCCCTTATGCCAAATCCTATTCAACAGGCCTGGAAGGCTTGGGAAACTGAGCTCCCTGACCTGTCATTAATAGAGCTTCCACGTTGTTATCTAAGTTTACCATCCGACCAAATCACATCCAGAGAGTTGCATATATTTTGCGACGCCTCAGAGAGCGCATACGGGTCTGTAGCCTATTTGCGAATGGGAACTGACAAGGGTGTGGTACATACTTCCTTCATCATGGCAAGATCTCGAGTTGCCCCAAAAAAGCAAATATCCATCCCTCGTCTTGAACTTTGCGCTGCTCTAACAGGTGCACAGCTTTGTAAACTCCTGCAGAATGAATTGACTCATCCTTTGACAAATATTGTCTTATGGTCCGACTTGACAACTGTCTTGTCTTGGCTGCATTCCCTCTCCTGCCGTTACAAAGTTTTTGTAGCTAATAGAGTCACTGAAATATTAGAGCTCACTGATCCCTCTTCTTGGAGATATATTCCATCTGCACAGAATCCAGCAGATGACATTACGAGAGGCAAAACTCTTGTAGAGCTAGCCAAACCTGATCATAGATGGCGACAAGGTCCAACGTTACTGAAATTTCCTCCAGATGAATGGCCCAAAAATCTAGTATCTACATCTGATAGTCCTGATCCTGAGCTTCGTAAACCACTCTTTTGTGGGTTAACACAATTGGATGATATTGTACTCCCAGATCCTGCCCGTTTTAAATCATGGTCAGAGTTACAGTTTGCAACAAATGTGTTACTGCGACAACATAGTGAGGACTCTTGTGACGCCTCTTCTGTCCAAAATCTCCTTTTGAGACAAGCCCAGCAACAAAGTTTTCCCTCCGAGTATCAGTGTTTAACGAAAGGAAAGCCCATTGAACCTCAAAGTTGTCTCCTAACACTTTCTCCCGAATTCAATGAAGAAACGGGACTTATTGTATTGGGCGGTAAGCTCAGGCGTGTAGAGGATATGGAACCTGGAATGGTTCATCCAATCGTCCTCGACCCCAAACATCCATTGACCCAGTTAATTATTAAGGACTGTGACGAGAAACTTTTCCATCCTGGTCCAGAGAGAGTTTTCTCAGAACTTCGACGCGATTACTGGATAATTAGAGGGAGACAAGCCGTAAAAAAACATCAGTGGTCTTGTTTTCAATGTAGGAAGTGGAGAGCCAAGCCATCTATTCCTCAAATGTCAGATCTTCCACTCTCCAAGCTCCGGTTGTTCAAACCTCCCTTTTGGTCCACCGGAATGGACTGTTTTGGTCCCTTCCATGTAAATATTGGCCGTAGAACAGAGAAGAGATGGGGCATTCTGTTTAAGTGTCAGACCACTCGATGCCTGCACCTTGATTTGTTGAGCAGTTTAGATGTGGACAGCTTTCTAATGGGCCTACGTCGTTTCATATCCAGGAGAGGTAGGCCGTATGAGATTCTTTGTGATCAGGGAAGCAATTTCCGTGGAGCTGCAAGAGAGTTAAAGGAAGCCTTCCAGAACCTTCCCACTGAGCTACAAGACAAATTGGAAAAGCAGCAGATCAAATTTAAGTTTAATCCACCACAAGCTCCTCATTTTGGGGGGTCATGGGAAAGAGAGGTCCGTTCTGTTAAAACAGCATTGCGGGTGGTACTCGGCAGTCAAACCGTATCAGAGGAAGTCCTACGGACCGTTTTGACAGAAGTTGAAGGAGTGTTAAATTCAAAGCCACTTGGTTACGCCTCTTCAAACATTTCAGACCTCGACCCCATTACTCCAAATCTCCTCCTCATGGGGCGGCGAGATTCGTCTTTACCTCAGGTGATTTATGCCAATACTAAGCTCCTTGGCCGCAGATCTTGGCGCCACAGCCAGGCCCTCGTTGACCAGTTTTGGACATCTTTTATCCGACATTACTTACCAGGTCAGCAGCTCCGTCAAAAATGGAATCGAGAAAAACCTAATCTAAATGACTCTGCTGTCGTGTTAGTAATTGATTTTCAACTCCCAAGAGCATCATGGCCCATTGGCAGGGTAGTACGTCTCTTACCTAGTCAGGATGGACGTGTCAGAGTAGCTGAGATTGATATTAATGGAAAGACGTATGTACGTCCAGTTGCTAAGTTGATTCCATTACCTGAAATAGATGAGTAATAGCAAATACATGACTGTATTTGGGGGCGGCTGTTGTGAATTTGATCCTTTAATTATACTTTTTATTTATTTTTTTTTCTTTCTCCTTACATATTTGCACTTCATATCCCACAATCCTTTTGTCAGTTTCACTACATTACCCATACACCCCCTGGGCAAGGTCTATAAGTAGACCTCACTTCCTCCCTTTTTTCCTTTTGTATTGGTGAGGTGTGGTGGTTGGAATGGACACCCAACCATGTCCTTTCCTTAGGATGCGTTGATGACTAAAGAACATCTTGTACATCCTGTTTATCCTGTCCCTCCATTAACATCTGTTCATTGGAACTCCATGTGAATTAAGACTATCATCCTGAACTGAAAATAAAAGAGAGCAAAGGACTGGTATTTTTTCCATGTGTTTTAATCAGACACACCATCAAGTTTCTACAACTCCAACGAACTTTGGATACATTTAACATCTGAGATCCAATATATATATATATAATTTATAAATAATAATCGTTATTTTTGGGGAGGGGTTTACCCAAGCCTGTATTTCTAAAGGTCCAGGATGACCAGATCTACCAACCAATCAGATGTGATTGATGATTTGATGATGTCATTTGTTTAACCCAATGACTGAGAAGCTTGGTCGGGCTGCTGAAGATGCTGCTGCTTTTCATATGGTAATAGAGTTGTTAATCCCACACAGGGGCAGAGGCGTGAGCGGAGGTGGGGGTGCCTATACGTTTCCGACGATTTTCGGGCACAGGCGAACGCGCAACGCTGAAAACGTCCAATGACTGCCAGAGATTAGTGGGATTCACGGCAGTTTACAGGGACGAAAACCCCACTTTTCATGCAGTGGAACGTCCTCGTCGTACGAACATTTTATCGTCGCCGGCAGGAAAGGAGGAGAAGACTGCATGTTGACTTCTTATTATGTCATCAGACCATACTTTTATTAAAAACCTCGTCTCCTCATCTCCTCATGTGCAACACGGCTCATTTCTCCTGCCACCTTCTGTTTTTTCGGCTTTATGGGAACCACCAGAACTTCCTGTAAAAGGTCTGAAATTCCGAACCATAAATAAATGCTTTCACACTATAAACGAACCAAACCTTTTTTCTGTTTGATCCAGACCGAGACTACCTCTTTTCGTCTGACCAAATTTCATCTGTTTGGTCCGGACCGTGGTCCGGGGGAGGTTTCTCACCTATAATTTTGATTCGGAACAAACTGAAAAGTCAGAAAGTCCGGACCAAACAGAGTAGGTGTGAAAGGGCCCTTAGTTTAGGTGTGAAAGGGCCCTTAGTTTGTCTGTCAAGAACCAGGAAAAAAAAAAACAAATATATATATATATATATATATATATATATATTATTGAAAATAACATTGGAATAGTGTTCAATTTCACACTAACATATATAAATAATCTCTCACACAATGTAACACTGTCTATCAATAAAAGGGTGAAAGAAATACTGACGAGGTCCTGATATTGACGAGGGGGTGGAGAATTCGCATCATCTGTGTGTGTGTGTGTGTTTGCTTGGCCAACATCAAGTGGTGTTTCAGACTGGACGTGCTGCGATGATGATCGCTCAGTTCACAATGAAAAAACACACAGATCACTTGGTCTTGTCAATGGGACAATTTGGCAACTTTTTAAAAGTAAACTTTCCATTCAGAATCTTCTAAGGTCATCCATTACGGCCATCTCGCGCTCGTCATCCACTCAAAACGTAACGTTACTATTTGGCCGGCTCGCAAGCCGAAACGAGTGTGTGCGGCACAAACGTTTTGTTGCTTCTTCGACCAAAGCACAAGCGGATCTAGACCGTAAACAAAACAACAGGCACGCCGCAAACACACGTTTGGGCTTGCGAGCCGGCTTTGAGTGGATGACGAGCGCGAGACGCCGAAAAGGATCAGGACGCATGCCGTGTCCTGTTGCAAAAGCATGTGAAAAAACTACAAAGTTTGCTAGGATAAAAAGACCGTTAATCACGCGATAAAAAAAATTAACGCTGTTAAAATGGGTTTGCATTAATGCCGTTAATAACGCGTTAAACTGACAGCCCTAATATATATATATATATATATATATATCCCATCCCCATACAACGTCTTTCACTGCCCTGACAAGAATGTCAGTCTCCTCAGCTGTGAACCGCTTCTGGCGGTTCTGGATTTCCTGGGTAAATCCGCCATGCAACATGCGCTCCTGCTCTTAAAGGGTAAGTTGGATGACGCTCTGATTGGTTTATTTCACGTTACGCCCAAACCACACCTATCAACAATGAATCAATTTCAGACCAACTCCTTTTAAACTTGCGTCAGGCACAAGAGTCATTTATCCCGCCGGTAAAATAGCAACAGCGCCCAAGATCCGCCCAAAGTTACTTGCGCTTCGCGCTTGATACTTGCATTTCAGATCGTTAAAATAGGGCCCATAGAGTTTGCAATCTAACATTCAAAATGACCGCTTGTGGCAGTTCGAGTAGTTATGTAATTCTGGCACTTCTAGTGTTAACACTAGGCAATAAGGGCAATAACTGACACCTTCATTAAAAGCCTGGACATTAAGTCAAGTAAGATTAACTTCAATCAAAAGGGATGAGCCAAGCCATACATTTTACACATACTTGATCAAAGTAGGTGTGTGGGTGCCAATCAGTTGAAGCAGGGTCATAGGAATAAACAACAAGACTCACTATCAATCACCAGTGACTGTAACAGGGTCACATAACAGCACTTGCCAGCCAAATGACATCACCAGCTATAAGAAGATCACTAGGGATAGGCCTACATTACCTCAACTAACGGGGTCAGATGAGTGTCAGTTACTGTTCTGACAAAACCCCCAACAAATCTCGCGAGAATCATGACATGCTTTAGGGCAACGACGTCACACACATCAACCACAACATGAAGCGCGGAGACACTGATACTCGACGATGGATTTCAGACGTTATACTCGACGATGGAAAAAGCAAAAAAACGCGGTCGGAAGAGACTAGGAAAAGGAAAAGACAATGAGCTCAACCCGTAAATAAATGCATCAACCCGTAAATAAATGCATCAATCTGCAAGTTTTGTTTGAGTTCTTTGTGGTAGATCTTTTGCCAAACATGTCAGAGGTTACACGTTTTACGTTTTTTCTCTCTCATCAAAACTGAATATGTTCATCAGTGGTTACAGTCTATTTCAAGCAGAGACACGATTTTGTGCATTTTATTTTGTGATTTCACTAGAATAGCCGCGTTTCCACTGCCGGGCTAGGGCTGGGCCAGAGCTAACAGCGAGCCGGGCCGAGCTAGTGGCCTCGGGCCTCAAGCACCGGGCTTGCGTTTCCACTGCCGGGCCAGTAGCCCCACAGCGCTGCCCCAGACCCCACCCCTAACACGCCTTTCTGGATCAAACGTCATAAAACCCAACCCATTTCAGCGGGTATTATGAATTCATTTATTTTTTAAATTAGGAAGATAGCATGTATATTATTAACTCACCTGCCGTAGTGGCTGCAATAGTGTCACGAGACCAGTACAGGCGATTCTCCATTTCAAGCAGCGATTTTTTGCGCGATATAACAAATATACAACAAGGTTAACAAATAACAAACGCCGCAACCTTGAGATACAGAGTTAAATTTTTTAACACCTTTAATAACTGATTGGACCCCATTTGAAACGAAATTAATTTATAGAAATAAAACGCAGCAAGTACGGAGCAGTTAAAGCCGCATTTCCATCACCCTTCAAACTGAAATTGCCAATTGAAAATAAGCAAAACGTCCATTTCACAAAAACTCCGTGTCTGCAAATAATAATAATAACCATCATCATCATTATTGTAACATTTTATTAGGCTGCATATGTAGAAGACGCCTTTATCCAAAAAAGGAACAGAGCACAAATAAACACAATATTTTTGACGCATATCAGCGCATATCCAGTGTGTGTGGAGCACGCACTGATGGCTGCGAGACGCCCATGTGAACACTTGCAGTTTCATTGCATTTCTTTTAGTGGAAACAACTTAAAATACTCTTTCATTTCTGGTCATACAGAAAATAATAATACATTATTCGCAAATACATTTATTTGCGTAAACTCACAATAACAGGAAAACGTTGTGCTTTAACAATTAATCAAGGCGCGCTTCATGATCTCCGTGAACTGAAGCGCGAGACCTGAAACAGCCACCGCATTCGAATTTGTTCGTTTTAAATTGGACATTTAAAGCTTTAGTCTTGTAGATTAAAGCTTTAAATGTCCAATTTAAAACGAACAAATTCGAATCGAAAGCCAATATCTTTCTGACTATGTAATTATGTAGCTAATTAATTTCTCTCTAAATGTGCATCCGGAGATGGAGATATGTTTTTAGACGAAAATCATTTAGAAAACAATAGTTTATTAATAAACAATTAATGCCTCGTTATTTTATATTATTTTATTATCAGACACATTTATTATAGCCTATAAATCACCTATAATCCCCTTTCTGTAGGCTGTGGTTACGGCTCTTCTCATTCAGCACTGCAGGGAAAATATCATTTCCAGGTTCTAATTTGGCCTCAGAAAACCAGTAAACTATATATATTTTTTCATATTAATTTGTCAAATATTTTAAATGTTTAAGGGGCAAAAAATCAAACAAATATCTGAAAATTCGTCGATATGTAGCCTATATATAGCCTATATATTTTTGCGCAGCATTTGGCATAGGCCTACAGTTCAAATTAAAATGTTATGCAATTTTAAACGGTTAATCGGTTAAACATGGACACCCCTATGTGCATCTTGCTTCAGATCATAACGTTCCATAACACCGATAAACTCCGCCTTTTACCTTGAGCACGCCTCTAGCCCGAGCTGGCCCCCTCTGGCCCAAGGTATTCGACGGGCCAGAAATCCTGGCCGTTGGCCCTGAGGAAGCCCCGATCCAGCCCAGGAAGTGACAGTGGAAACTCGACTGGCCCTGGCACGCACTAGCACGGCCCGGCCCTGGCCCGGTAGTGGAAACGCGGCTAATGAGAGTCTCCGCAACTGTGATAGATTGAAGAGCACGTCCGAGTGAAGACTTGCGCGCACGCCGCCACAAGAGTGTCTATGTATCCATGACACTAATAGCAGTGGACACGAGCCCTCAGCTTGAGTTCAAAACACAGTTTAGCACTAGATCTCTTATTTAATGCAAAAAAATGCACACTGTGCAAGATTTGTACCTTAATATAACAGCTTCAAATGGATATCAGGCTGTGAGTGCAGAGACCAGTCTATGGCAGAGATGCTTGGCGTGAGTGGTATTTAAGACAGTGACATTAAATACAAGTACTACACAGCGACTCTAGGGGTCACTGTTTGACAAAAATGGAATTCCTCCTTAGTGTGCCTTTAATCCTTAATACACCAATTAATACACTTAATACACTAATTGACAACACATTCGCAGTGATACAGTAAATAATAAGATTTCTTTAAGGCTGTGTAAAAACTGCACTGTTGGAATGATATGACTTATAATAATATTAATATTAATAACAATAAATGTTTAAAATCCACTTTGCAATCACAACGTTATTTTTATAATAATAAATAATTTTTGTTGTAATTAATATTTTAAAATTAGAAATACATTTCTGTCCAAAATTGCTCCCTCCACTCCACTGATCACTGAACTAATAAGCTTGACCATTTATTTATTAATTTACTTAAGTTATAAATACTTAATTTAAACTTTCTGAGATATTGAAAGATATTGAAAGACGGATGCAAACATTAACAGTACTACTAACTAAACGTACCAGTGCTGCCAGAGATCATATTTAAACAAAACAGGCTTTCGGTTCGGCAGACATGCTGAGACTCCTGTCAAATTCCACCACTTTAAATATGCACAAACGACACACCTCTCTACAGCGAATGTATGAGGTGTCACGCTCACAGAATGAAACAATGGGACTATCCAGACACCACCTCCGACAAGAGACAAGACAAGAGATACCAATGTGCCATCAGAGTTGCTCCACCAGCCACGTCGTTTTGGGTGTCACCGATCAAAGTTAATCATACAATAGAGGGTTCAGGATCAGATAGGTGCTGGGACGGCACTCCGCCCATGTGTTTGTGAGAAGCCAGGAAAACTTGATCTATTGTAATGAGTCACAGGGTAAGCCTAACCAGTTGCACAACCATTGTCAAAGCACATCAAGGCCATGACAAAAGAAAAGGCAAGAAAGCAACTGTATAATGGGGACATTTAAAATTCAACAATATTATTGATCTGCCTTACTTAAAGTCCCTGTAAAGGCAATTAAAAAAAAAAATTCTAAACCCATTATAAATGTTACAAATGTATTGCTAAAACATTAAAGGGGGGGTTGACTGCGATTTCACTTTTTTCATTTTAAATAGTGTGTAATGTTGCTGTAGGTGCATGAACAGTATCTGCAAAGTTGCAGCGCTGAAAGTTCATTGTAAGCAGAGATATCGTCTTTTAAAAATCAGGAAGTATATTGCCTACAAAAACGACTGGATTGGGACTACAGCTGGGTTATGGTACATCACTAACCCACACATTTGCATCAACCCTCCCTCCGGAATATGCAGAAAAGGGCATGCGCATATTTCTGCAGCATGTCGAGTCGAGTGTGTTGTGTTCATCCAGCTGTCAGGTCTTCTGTGTTCGGGCTTCCCACGGACGTACATGTACTTCGTCAACAATGGATACAATTTATGTTTGATTATGTTCCTGAAAATGACGATCGTAATTTAGCTCTCTGTGCTGCGCATTTTACGGAAGACAGCTTCCAGAATCTCCACGAGTTCAACACCAGATTCAACAAGAAACTGTTACTAAAACATGAAGCAGTTCCAACAACAAGAGGCAGCAGTTGTTGGGCCACAACCTGTAAGTAGGCTAAGACTTCATCATTTTAAATGTATTTGCATGTATAATTCCAGACGTAGCCTTGTGTTTTATATTTTTCAAATGCCAGCGCTGGCTTTATAGCCACTTGGCTACTAGTTATGCTATTTTGTGTCTACGACAAACGCGTACAAACATTATGGACCTGAATTTTGTATAGGGACTAATGTTGTAAATTTTTCATGTGTTTTATGACGTTATTTTCAATTTCATCAAGAACGTAAACTTGCCAGCGCTGTTTGAGTATAACATTAGTAGCCAGTCAGTTGCTATTGTTGCCAGTCAGATGCTATTGTGTAAAACAAACGTGTATAAAGTTAAAAATGTAGCAAACTATCATTCAGAAACGTTTAGTAAGAGCCGTGTGTGGTGAGTTTCTGTGTACTCTCTTCATCGCCGCTTTCTCGGCCTGATTATGCCTCAAATTGATACTGCAGTTCGACACATATTTACATCTGGACCGGAGCTCATGAGATGCATGTTTCTGCTGCAGGAGCTCATGAGAGCTCATGAGATGTACAATTCTGCGCAGGTTCTGGCGTACGAACGGTTTTCTAAATCTGAAAACTTTTTTGCGTACGAAAATTCTGCCTCATGTGCGTACGCACACTTTAAGGATGAAATCTACGCAAAGTTTTATACATAAGGCTCCAGGACCTCAGGCCCTAAATGATCAGCAAGCAATTTTGCATGTAATAGCCATCCAAACACAGCCCTGACATCAAGATAAAACAAGGCAAAATTTGGGCTGTCAGGGAATTTAATAGACATCAAATAAAAAAAAATGAAACCAAACACCTTGCAATCACTGTTGACTGTACATGATGGAATATCATACATCTCACAAGTTATTTTGGCAAAACGACATACAACCAATTTCAAGGTTATTTTGTCTAGAAGTGGATTACTCACAGGCGGACTATATCGATTCTATAGTTAACCGAGAGAGTGAAATGACCTATGCTTGCTGTGTGTAGAGATGCTCATAATTAACTGTGACTGTGCTAAGAAACTGCTAAGATGCTGAGAGCATGGCTCACAACCTTGCTCATTCTGCATGAATCCAAATGTTTCAATATTCACAATGTATCTCGATGCTAACTATTATTTAAGTAAACTAGGCTTTTTAAATTGAGCAGTATAACTTATGATTAGTTCACTATTTTATTTTGATAAGGAACGGGCTGCCATGTCAAGTTAGTTATGCTAGTATTGTGTGCACGCGAGGGCGAACAGGGGAAACCATATCAAACAAAATACTAATTTATGGTCAGATAAGTACGGAGTCCCCTAGTCCCACTTTGTAATATATATATTATAACTATCTCGTGGCCTCAAGATAATAACTCACATGCTCTGGTGTGTAGTCTATACATGCATGCATCAATTTTCAAAAATAATAATCAAATATTATCTCCGACTCCGAATATTATTTTTGCTATAAAAATTTCATTTTGTATAAATGTATATTAATTTAATCAATGTTTCATGAACAATTTGCCTGGATTAATAAATAAGAAGCAAATATAGTAGAAAATATAATTTTCTACGACACGGAAGTGCCGGAGCGTGAACTGGAACACGTTTCATAAATAAAATGAAACTCAGAGTATAAGCTACTTGCTTATCTATAAATTGCTTAACCCCTTCAATCTATAGAAAGCTTGTAATGTCTACTTTTAAACAAAACAATTAAAAACTAAAAGAAATTGGCTACTCTCTTATTTAGGCTATTTCATATGAAGTGTGCATTTCTCTCTAAATGAGCGCCAATACTGCGAAGATGGCGAGTCTGCATCGTCAACTTTATTTTTGCAGCCACTGACCTAGAAAACACTACTTTATTAATAAACAATTCAAACGTTTCATGCATAATCATTACTTTTGCCGGTTCTTTGTGGCAAGCTTTATTTCAGGTGTTGCGTGATATCTCTGCGCTTAAGTAGCCACGAGTTACTTGAGGACATGAGTTACTATCTTGACTTGAGGCCACAAGTTACTATCTTGAGGCCACGAGTTGTTTTTTTGTTTTTTTACAAAGTGGGACCAGGGGACTTCATAGATTATAGTAAGGATTATAGAAAGAGTAAGGAATCATTTGTAACTGTAATGGAGTTTACATTTATTTATGTACACTTACAATAAAAACAAAACATTGTGCTTTTGTAAAATTAAGAAAACAAACGTATAGGCATGTAGGCTAAGGCAACTACTTGTTGCAGTTTTTTTATTTCATTTTGATAATCTGTTAAGTATTTAAATAATATATATTTCGCATATTTATTAATTTGATGTATATCATTTTAATTTGTTTATCTCCATTCATAGAAACGCTGCAGGTGTGGGAATGAATCCTCATTCTGTTTATGCTGCTATTAACACATGTAAAACTAAACCCATGGAAACAGAATTTGTTATTTTAATGGGTCACAGACACTTATTAATTCTAAATCAGGAAAATCCCCAAAATTAACATTGCTAATCAGCAGGCTAATGTTTTAACAGCCTTGAACACTCAGATCTCAAATAAATCTGGAATAACCATTTCAAAATAAGCAAAACAATGAGTCTAGAAGCTGCTGAACTCCTGCAGGTAGATGTAGGATATGTTTGAGCCCCTGGAACCCTGAAGTGGCAGTGGCTCCGGCACGTTTAAAGACGCTTCTAAGCTGAATTAACCCGATTTCCCACTTCGTCTCTTAATCACTTAAGCACATAAGCGTCCTGAAAGTGTGCAAAGTGTCAGAGCCATAAAAAGAGAACAAGTGAATTTTCCACTGGGATAAAAGAAATGGAAGTCTCAATCTTGGACTACAACTGTATACCAAGTGAATTAAGATGTTATATTCAAGGTCTCTAGCCAAGCAAGCACTGTGCATAATCTCCCTCGGTGCTTTGTGTAGAAAAAATATTTTATCTCCGCAGCAAATGATGGCTCACGATCTGCAGTATCTAGCCATTTAGACTAGCAGAATCACATCTGAAGGTCTCGACCAGTTCACGATCGGCTCTGTGTAGAACTCACTGAAGTGAGCAGGGTCAATTCTATCCTATTGCCAATCTCAGTCAGAGCTACTGCCATTGGGATAAAAGCTAATGCACTACTGACCCCTTAATGCATTGAGTGATCCATGTGAACCTTCACCTTGGCTCTTTAGATGGATCTACACTAGTAAAGCCTGAACTTAAATGTCACTGTTACCCCTTTTCCACCAAAAAAATAACGGGTTCGGAACTGGTGCTGCTTCAAAGTTGGTTCAACTTGTTTAAATGTCTGTTTTGGAGAGTATTCATGTAAAATGAGTCGGTTATGTCTTTAACAGAGTTGTCATACAGTCTCTTTGGGAGAGAGGGAGAGAGGGAGAGAGGGAGAGAGGGAGAGAGGGAGAGAGAGAGAGAGAGAGAGAGAGAGAGAGAGAGAGAGAGAGAGAGAGAGAGACGAGGAAAACAAACAAGCATGCAAATGGAAATTATCACAGCTGGAAAAATGATCGAGCTTAAATGACAAGCTATAAGCTGTTAGACTAGCTAACAATGCTGCCTAGTCAGAGCAAACAACCACCAAAATCATACATTATTTATTTTTTTTTTTTAATAATACCTATTACATTTCCCATGATTAAATATAAATCCTTGGTGGCCAGGTGTATGAAGGTAGATTTGTGTCTTTATTATTCAATCAAAAAAAATGTTGCTTCAATCAAAAAAAATATTTTTAATTAAAAAAACCTTCACTTCAATGAAAAAAAAACTTTTCAATCAAAGAAAAAAAGTATTTGAATCCAAAAATATATTTGAGACTCAAAAAAATACATTTGAACACTGCTTTTCTTTGATTGAAAATGTATTATTTGATAGAAGTCCGGTTTTTTTTGTTTAAAGCAACCTTTTTAATTAAAGTAACATTGTTTTTTGATTGGACCATATAATGGGTAGGACATTTGTGTCTTTATCATTCAATCAAAAAAGAAGTTGCTTCAAACAAACAAACAACAGAATCAATACAAAAGTCACTTCAATGAAAAGATAAACATTTTCAAATATAGAAAATCATTTTTGAATGCAAATAAAATATTTGAGACTCCAAAAATTGCATTTGAACACCTTTTGTTTTAATTGAAAATGTTCTCTTTGATTGAAGTAATCTTTTTTGTGTTTGGGCCATACATGGGTAGGACATTTGTGTCTTAATCATTCAATTCCAAAAAAGTTGTTTCAATCAAAAAAAAATATTTTCAATCAAAGAAAAAACTTTTCAAAAGCAAAAAAAAAATTATTTACCTCGTGTATAAAAAAGTATTGAAGAGAATGTGTGTTTGTTGTTTTTGTTTTTTATTTGAAGTGAAAAAAAATTAGAATTTCAAATAGTTTTGATTGAATCCTTTTTTTTTTTTGAAGTGCAAAAAGTTTTGAAGTTCAAACTTTTTTTTGATTGAATCATTTTGACACAAACGTTCCGCAGTGGGCGGGTGGTTCTCTGTTGTTTGATTGACAAGTGTCTACACCAACGACATCTTTCTGACAAAGAAGTCATGTTCGCCACTCGCCAGCAAGTTTTTACCCCTACAGGATAGGCTATTATCTATTTATCATTTGATCTTGTGGCTCTAAGCATCGCGCCAGCCACACCAGCCACACGATCTCTCACTGTTTACTATCAGAAACTCCGATTAATACACGAGAGCACACAGACAGTGTTATCCTGCTCTTGTGTACGGGCGTCAGTTTGGTTTGGTTTGAAATGTGCTGGGGGACGGAGAGACGTATTCGGAAGAGCATTTTCAAAAGTGCTGGGTACAATGACGCATTCATTATTTTTTTTCTCTTTCGAGTAGGCGCCGCGAGATGTTTCAAAAGTGGTGGGTACAAAATCGACCCTGGCAAAAAGTGGTGGGGACATGCATACATATCTATGGGGACACATGTCCCACCGTCCCCCCCCCCCCCCCCCGTAAATGACGCCTATGATTTTATCTTATAATTTATCTTTTTGTCCGTATTGGAGCGCGTCTCATGGCTCTTACTAAGCGACCTGCCACAAGATCTCTCACTGTTTACGTGAACCAGACACTCTGAGGGCATATAAAGTGCAATCCATCTCTTATTTACTTTTTTTTACATATTATCTTATATTTTATTCGCTCTTTTGCCCGTATTGGAGCGCATCTCGTGGCTCTTAAGCGTCGGGCCAGCCACAAGATCTCTCACTGTTCTCATAGCCTACCAGACACTCCGATTGATGCACGAAAACACAGAGACAACGCAACCCTGCACTTATTTACCCTTTTGTCATCTTATCTTATATTTTATTAGCTCGTTTGTCCCATAATGGAGCACGTTTCGTGGTGCGCCAGTCACAAGATTTCGCAATATTTCGCATAGTTGCGTGATTCTCCGATTGACATTCTGAAGGAGAATGATTTTGACCACTCCATTAAGTTTTTTTTTTTTTAATAAAGCCTTTCTTTAAAGTGAATTTCGTTTTTAATAAATTGCATCTTGATTTTAATCAATGTTTGATCAACCAATTCCCAGGATTTAATAAATAAGAAGCAAAGCAAACATATAGGCATAGCAATAAAATCATGAACTTTTTGCTTTGCACGTTTCTCAAAGACATGATAAATAGGCTGCATCTAGAAAGGTAGAAATGTCTAGCCTAATTTTAAACAAAACAATTCAAAACGAAAATAAATAGATTATTCTACTCTCAGATTATATTTAATCCATATGAAATGAGCATTTCTCTCGGCGCGTTCACTACTGCGAAGATGGCTCCAATACGGGCAAAAAGAGCAAATAAAATATAAGAAAAATTACAAAAAGGTAGATAAGAGATGGATTGGACTTTATTTGCTCTCATCTGAGTGTCTCATGTAAACAGTGAGAGATCTTGTGGCAGGCGCGACGCTAGGTGACGCGCACGCTCCATTATGGACAAAAAGAGCAAATAAAATATAAAATAAGATGACAAAAAAGATACTTAAGAGCAGGATTGCACTGTTTGTTTTCACATGTGCATCAATCGGAGTGTCTGATGGGTGTAAATAGTAAGAGATCTTGTGGCTGGTATGGCTGGCGATGCTTAGAGCCACGACCCGTTCGCATAAAAAGAGCGAATAAAATATAAGATCAGACGATAAATGGGTAAATGAGATCTGTATTGCACTATGTGTGCTTTCGTGTAGCTACCATTAGGTGTAAATAGAGAGAGATCGTGTGGCTGGTGTGGCCGGCGCGACGCTTAATAGAGCCATGCGAGCGCACTCCCATACGCATAAAAAGAGCAAATAAAATATAATATAAGATGACAAAAAGGTAAATAAGAGATGGATTGCACGTTATTATACGCGCGCCAATACGGGCAAAAAGAACGAATAAAATATATGATCAGATGATAAATGTGTAAATAAGATCTGTATTGTACTGTATGTGTGCTCTCGTGTAGGCCTACCATTAGTGTCTGATAGGTGTAAACAGTGAGAAATCTTGTGGCTAGGCAGGTGAAAAGCGTTTGGTTAATGGTGAATATTGACCTATTGTGCGTACCGTTCTGTCGGGGAATATGCGCTGCATTTACTGTAAATATTGTGTAAGTTCGAGTGGCAGGCGCTATATAATGCAGTGCATATAAGGCACATATATCCGTGGCCGGTCGAGTAGCAGATCCCCCTGCCAGGCAAAGATTTTATCCCCTCTAAAAAAGCTGCTGGCGAGTGGCGAACATGACTTCTTTGTCAGAAAGATGTCGTTGGTGTAGACACTTGTCAATCAAACATGTATGACCAACAGAGAACCACCCGTTGTTTTCAATTAAAACAAAAGGTGTTCAAATGCAATTTTTGGAGTCTCAAATATTTTATTTGCATTCAAAAATGATTTTCTATATTTGAAAATGTTTATCTTTTCATTGAAGTGACTTTTGTATTGATTCTGTTGTTTGTTTGTTTGAAGCAACTTCTTTTTTGATTGAATGATAAAGACACAAATGTCCTACCCATTATATGGTCCAATCAAAAAACAATGTTACTTTAATTAAAAAGGTTGCTTTAAACAAAAAAAACCGGACTTCTATCAAATAATACATTTTCAATCAAAGAAAAGCAGTGTTCAAATGTATTTTTTTGAGTCTCAAATATATTTTTGGATTCAAATACTTTTTTTCTTTGATTGAAAAGTTTTTTTTTCATTGAAGTGAAGGTTTTTTTAATTAAAAATATTTTTTTTGATTGAAGCAACATTTTTTTTGATTGAATAATAAAGACACAAATCTACCTTCATACAGGTGCTGCACTTTTTCGTCTTTCACTCATCCAGCCAGAGCATATTGATATGCATTGGTACTATACATAGTTCCCACATGACGTCACAACATACGGGCATTTGCCGACCCGGCGCCATTGCTGAGGGCAAAACATAAGAAGAAGCAATACGAGTTGAACGAAGTGAAATGAGTTTCGTGCTATAAAGTGAAAATGGTCATCTCCTGCTGAGTCAATGGATGATAAAATCGTGCCGGAGGTTCAGTTAAATCGGGATTTTACACTATACCCGTCATTAGACTCCATATGGATGTGAGAAGACTAAGCTTTTGTCCGAACAACGATGGAGATTATGGCTGGCGAGCATGAACAGGAAAGAAACTCACTCAAAAACACGCACGAATTTGTTTGACAAAAGCACAATGTTGTGTTTTATTGCGAGTGTAAATAAATATAAGTTAACACGTTGCAGTTTGAATAATGTCCTGTATGAACAAAATGACGAGGTATTAAAACATACAAACAACATTGTTTCCACTGTTTGATCTCACATTCCAGCATTGCAATCTCAGATTATGTCCCTAAAGATCCCGCGTATAATGTAGTTCCTCATTTATTACATTAATTAAATTGCACGCGAGTTATTTATTTTAATATTCATGCACCGAACCATGACGCCCGCAAGTACATGCATATTACAGAAATCACCGGTGACTGGGGAACATAGGAATTAAGTTGTGCAGGCTATGGCTTTTTAATAGACAGATTAGCATCATGCTACTTCGCTATGATGACTTAAGTTACTTTCCATTGATTGCACTTGAGCAAACGTCACCAAACCAACCCCACGTCAATCTGATCGTACACCTCCAGTGATTTCCAGGCTTTTGCATCACATGTGAAAAACTCCTCACCAATACCAGATAATTGTACACATGAAAATACTGTATCTGAGGCAAAGTTGCATAATCGGTGCTCAGTGCTTCTTTTGTTGCATAAGGATACACACCATTTATGAATGAAATTTTCGCATTGTACCTCTCTATGTCTTGTTTTAATAGTCTCTTTATAATCTATTACACTTTGTCTTTTCATGATTTGCATAACAATATAAACAGACATAAATATTTGTTTGTAAAACGACATTCTCTGATAAAACGTTGTAAACGCCTATGGTAAACACAGCGGTTTTGCCCTCAAAGATGGCGTCTCCGGGGAGGTCACGTGACAATTTTTTTGCCTGTGGGAACTATGTATAGGTGTCATTTAATACTTACATTTGATGTGTTTGTTGGACCCCTTTGAATAATCTTTCCCTGTAAATAAGAGTGCAAACAGTATCTTATTATGTTAGGCTATCTTATTATGTTCGTATTGATAAACTTTGTACTAGTTAGAATGATGTTGTGAAAGAGAGCCTTATCATGTGTTTACCAAAAAATAAATATAAAATGTTGTGTGTGTGTGTGTGTGTGTTCAGGTTACTGATCCAGGCTGGAATAGATATAAACCGACAGACTAAATCAGGCACAGCGTTGCATGAAGCTGCTCTCTGCGGGAAAATCGAGGCTGTACGACTGCTGCTGGATGTGAGTATTTCCAGTGAATGTCTAATAAGGGGAGAATTGCCACTGTCTGGTTACCTCCTGTTTCTGGACTGGCTGCAGTAACACGTCTCTGTCCATGCGGGGACGCTCGCGGTCGAGTGCAGAATGAATGGGAGTCCATGGGGTTTCACCCCCAGAAGATGTCATTTTTTGTCAAGTAATTTGAAAGTTGCATTCAAAAGGGAGATAATATAACTTATATATATATATATATAAGATAATACACTCCGCTGAAAATTATATTTTTAAATTCACTTATCTGTTCTAAAAATTCGTTCAAAAATGTGATGACGTCAAATAATAGCAGAATGCTAGCGTGTTCCGGCCAACAACGGCCTAACCTGTAAGAAATCGAAAGGACATAAGTACTCATTCGACTTTGGTCTATAATCTATATTGAACTTGCGGAATCAACAATAAAATCTACGTTGATTCAACGACAAGCAGGAAAAAAATGATACGTTTAGCCGTCTAGCTCCATAGACTCCCATTCATTCAGAACTCGCATGCGATGCATGCATGCATTATATTATGTGTGGTGTCCACAATGACTTTTTGCCACCAATGGCATGCATTCATTTCGTTTTTTCAATATATATATATATTAGGGCTGTCAAACGATTAAGCACATCCAAAATAAAAGTTTGTGTTTACTTAATATATGTGGGTGCACTGTGTATAATTATTATGTATATATAAATACACACACATGCATGCACTGTATATTTAAGAAAAAAAAATATTTTTATATAATATAAATTATATATAAGTCTATATACAGTATATACATGACAATATTTCTTAAATATACACAACCATGTGTGTATTTATATATATACAAAATAATTATACACAGTGCACCCACATATATTATGCAAACACAAACTTTTATTTTGATGCGGGACAGCCCTAATATTTTTATTATAATCAATGCTGAAAACAGTTGCAAAATGTTTTGGGAACCTTGATTCACCCAGGATTTTTTGATGAATAAATCTTTTGTAACACTCTAAATGTTTTTTTTTTCACTGCCCCCTTTAATCAATCCAATGCATCCTTGCTGAAGAAAATATTAATTTGAAAAGATCTTTCCGATCCCCAACTTCTGAACAGTGGTGTAGTCTATTCTGTCACTGTCACAATGGATTTTTTCCCCTTTGCATAGTAATGACAAAAAGTGCAGGTCACTGAGTCGCTCAAATCATCATGCATTGTACAAGTCTCCTTTTCTCTGTGAACCAATATGCAACATGAGCCTTTAATCTTAATGCTCAACTGTGGTAAAATTTTTTAGAAGACATAAGAATAGAAGAGTTGAAACCGATGTTTTCTAGACTTGTGTGTGTTTGATATGAGCACTGGTTGTGTTTGGGAGTTTGCTGGTATGTTAATGATCGTCATGTGAATGTGTGCATGTCTGTATTGTCAGTGTAATAACTCTGTACCATGTGAATGTGTATTCTGGCTTTTCTCCTCAGAGTGGTATCAGTGCTGGGGTGAGGAATACATTCTGTCAGACAGCGCTGGATATTGTTAACCAGTTCACCACTACCCAAGCCAGCAAGGAGATTAAACAGATGCTGAGAGGTACAATGGGAGAAAACTAAAATTCACACGGAAAGGTAGAGTCAAAGGCTTTCTGAAATCACTGGTATGTGTGTGTGTTCCTGCATTTAGATGCATCGGCTGCTATGCAAGTGAAGGCTCTGAAGGATTACTGCAACAACTATGACCTTACAAGCCTCAACATTAAAACAGGCGACATCATCACGGTAAAGAAGCAATTATTTTACTGTAACAAAGTAGAACGTTGTGCATTTTTTTTTTAAGCTTAACTTAACTTTACACTTATTATTCAATAGACGATGCTATTCAAAAGTATGGGTCAGTATGATTTATTTTGAAAGAAATTAATACTTTTATCCAGAAAGGATGCATTAAATTGATCAAAAGTGACATTTATAAAGTAACAAAAGATCTCTATTTCAAATAACTCCTGTTTTTTTTTTTTTACTTTATTTTAATCAAAGAATCCTGAAAAAAAAATGCATCAAGGTTTTCACAAAAATATTAAGCCGCACAACTGTTCAACATTGATATTAATATGAAATGTTTCTTGAGAGGCAAATCAGCATATAAGAATGATTTCTGCAGGATCATGTGACACTGAAGATTGAAAGATTATGCTGAAAATTCAGTTTTGCATCAGAGGAATAAATTACATTCGGAATTGTCACGAACACCAAAAAATCAATTTTTGATTTTTTTTCATGGACTTAAGAAGATAAACTAAAAGTCCATGAAAAATAATGAAAAATCAAAGATAACCAAGTGTTCGTGACAATAATGAAAAAAAAGTAGTTACAACAATCGTAATAATATTACTGTTTTTTTTTTTTTTTTTTTTTTTTTTTTTTAATAAATGCAGCCTTTGTGAGTATATAATGGTATTTTAAAATAATCGGTAGCATGTAAGACATAAGTAGTATACTTTTTGGAAACCTGGGTTCGACCTTATAGTCTTTATAACTTTATCCTTTTGGTGAGACTATGCAATAAGGTTATACAGTATTAACATAAGTTAATGCAATAAAATAACATTTTTAAACCAAAACTATTTTAGTTTTGTTGCACGGTGCAGTGCAATGTATTGGTTGTTTTGAACTCCAGGCACATTCTGCAACGTGTGTGTTTGCTCCTCAGGTCTTGGAGCAGCATTCTGATGGACGCTGGAAGGGCTGTATCCATGATAACCGCACAGGAAATGATCGCGTGGGTTACTTTCCGTCCAACATGGTGGAAGTCATCAAAAGGGCAGGTGTGCCATCGCATCGTCACATGAGCCTTCTAGGATATCATGCGACACATATGCACATTTTAATCCACTTTAAAATCAAGGTCAATCTGAAGCTCATACCTGGCATTTAAATGTTCATGTGTGTGGGTTCTGCTGAGTTTGTATTTAGTGCATGCATTTCTGCATTTATGAGTGTTTGTGTATTTATTGTTGTGTGTGTAGATTAGGGGTGAGCATTTTGTTAATTTCGTCTTCTTGAGTCCTCGGTTGATGCATCAACCGAGTAGGGAGTACACATTACTGTTACTATTGGAACAAACGTTTAAGTATAGAGTGCATTAGCCCTTTTTCCATTCACTTTTCCCATAGGGATTTAAAAAAAAAAAAAGAATTATAAGCCATTAAACAAGACAATCAGCGATACGCGAACACTGCAAACTTTGATTTGAAGCAAAAATTATTTGAAAATCAGGAAAAAATACAAAGGTAAAAGACTGTGTATAACATCTTTATTTAGGGAAAGAACTACAATCCCATCAAGCATTGCGAAGAGCATGGTCGAATTAAAAATGATGGAGAAACAAAACTCACTTAGAATTGTTGATTATATGTGTATATATATATATATATATATATATATATAAAACCAATATATTTAGAGTGTTTTGCAGAATAGACATGTATATTCAAACATTTAAGTATTTTGAGAGTGTAAAGATATTTACTCGATTATGCCATTCGCAGTGCTTCATGGGAGTGGGCGGAACTAGCAAGATCTTTTGGTGCGTATTGCTTTTTCTCTGATTGGTGTAATTTTCTGTACAGCATCATGGGTAATGTTGTTTTTTCACCAATTCCTCTATTAAAATAGATTAGTTTAAAAATAAGCTGAAATAATGTGGGCGGACATCTTCAGTTGAAACAAATGCCATTGATGAATAACCTCATAGCTCACAGTACGTCTATCTTTAAAGGAGTAGTTCACTTTTCAAAAAACTTTAGCTGATAATTTACTCACCCCATGTCGTCCAAGATGTCCATGTCTTTCTTTCTTCAGTCGAAAAGAAATTAAGGTTTTTGATGAAAACATTTCATCATTTTTCCTCCATATAATGGACTTCACTGGGAACCAAACAGTTCAAGGTCCAAAAGACAGTTTCAGTACAAACTGCAAACTGTTCAAAGGGCTTTAAACGATTCCAGACGACGAATAAGGGTCTTATCAAGCGAAACGATCGCTCGTTTAAAAAAAATAACAAAGTTTAAGTTTTATAAGCTCAAATGCTCGCCTTGCTCTGTACTGGACTTTCGTGACTCTCCTGTTCGAACTCGTTCATCAAAATGAACGAATCTTTTTACGAGTCAGTTCGTTCGTTTCGTTTGTTGAAAGAACCAAATGACTTGGAAAAAGATTTGTTCATTTTGATGAACGAGTTCGAACAGGAGAGTCACAAACGTGCATCACAGAACAGAGCAAGACGAGCATGTGAGCTTATAAAACTTAAACTTTGTTATTTATTTATTAAATGAGCGATCGTTTCGCTTAATAAGAGCCTTATTCATCGTCTGGAATCGTTTAAAGCCCTTTGAACAGTTTGCAGTTTGTACTGAAACTGTCTTTTGGACCTTGAACCGTTTGGTTCCCATTGAAGTCCATTATATGGAGAAAAATCCTGGAATGTTTTCATCAAAAACCTTCATTTCTTTTCAACTGAAGAAAGAATAAAATGGACATCTTGGATGACATGGGGGTGAGTAAATTATCAGCAAAAGTTTTTTTCAAAAGTGAACTACTCCTTTAAGTGTTTATAAATTATCATTCAAAAAATCTATTTCCCTATGGAGAATAATATTGAATTTTTACTTCCGGAACCGACTGTTGCACTCTGTTTGTGCCGCTGATATAAATGATGCCTCAAATTATGAAGTGATCACGTGATTGTTTCCCTAGAGGATTATAAACTTTGATGGAGCTGCTGTCTTCTGCGTATTCAAATACATGAGTACTCAAGCCCAATCCTAGTGTTTGTGTGTGGTTGTGTGGGTGGCTGTTCATTCGCTCCATATCAGGGTTGCCAGATCTGCAGCATTTTCTGGTAAAAATCACATTCCAGGGGGGTAAAAAATTGCGTTCCGGGGAGGGGGACGCTTCAACCCACGGACTGCAAAAACAATCCAGTGGCAACAGTGTAAAACCACAGACTTGGCAACACTGTTCTATATCCAACTGCCCTGCCCTTTATCACCAGTCAAGTGATTGTAGTTAGAGGCGTCAGCTCGAAGACATGAAAGAGGGCAGATGAGAGTGGCTCATCTATGTGTCACTGTTCGGTCATCTCTGCGTCCACCTGTACCATCGTTTCCATGCCCCCCTTCCTTTCCTTTCAACTCACAGCCGTGGATTCACACTTCTGCACATTCGCACACATGCAAACACACTTTCACACATTTGTACATGCAGATCAGTGGCGACTGCTGCTTCTCAGGAGCAAAGAAACATCACATATCAATGTCAGAATGTGCACTCAGATTTACTTTGTTCTGATGTTTGCACAAAATATTTATGCGAAGCTGAGCTTCTAGTCATAATAGAATTGACAGTGATTAAAACTAGGCCTGCATGATTAATTAAAAGAAAAAAACGAAATTGTGATGTGGCATTGCGTGCTTAACAAATCCCCAAAATTGTGATTTAATTATGTAAATACATGGGCTGCATGTTTCAGAGTGAAGTTCAGCACTGTTACACGGAAGGACTCGTCTCCACAGCTTTGAGTTTGGGTCACTTAATGTGCGTTTGGGAACGCAGCATATGCCAACAATCTTCTCAAACTTTAGAAGTGCTTATAAACCAGCTAATGCCAACAAAACAAAAGAGAAGCTTTAAGGGTTCCAGAGGTTTTCTGCCAGAACTTACTTTTTTTTCCTTGAATATCCCTATTTTTATGGTGAGATATTAGTGTATAATAATTGTAATAATATTATTTTTAAATTGTTGTTTAATAGTTATTTGTATTATCATTTTATTTTGTAGTCTTACAGATGTATTCACACATAACTTCTCTCATAAAGTCTGAGACCCAAAATAGTGTTTAGAGTCTTGCTGGATGAACATCAATATTTGCGTAATTTAAAATCAGTATTAAGTGGGACTCTATGGACCATGAAATCCATTATTACTTTATAATTTTTTAAAAATGTTTACTTTAATATTGCATTGGTTGTAAAGAGTAGCCTACAAATCATACTTAAAAGTTAAAAGGTACAAGTCACCAAAACCATCTGTGTAAAAGCATTTAATTCACAATGAATGTAGATGCACTACTCCTTAAACCTAAGAGACATGCCCGTGAAAAACAAGAAACAGCTGATTTGTTTTCTAAAAATTGGAAATTAATTTAAAAAAATATCAAAATTGAAACTACTGCAGAAATAAAGACACCTACATCTTGAGGTAAGCTAAAACATACCAAAAATCTCTTTCAAAGTGAACTATCCCTTTAAGCACGTAATTACATTTACTCAAATACTTTACACCACTGCAATAATGAAATGTAACACTGATTGACGTACACATTCCAACACACTTCAAATCCTCATTTTCTCCCTTTCCGTGCATGAATGTAGTCTGCATGCATAACACACAGATCAGTTATAAATTTGGTGTTTTTGGGAATGCATTTCAAGTATGTTTTGTGAAAATAGTATGCATGAGTATAGTTATTTTTTCAGTTTTCTAAAGCGTTAATTTTCACCTTGCATGTTAACTTACAGGATAAAGATAAGCTCAGCTGTAGAGTTAGATATTTTTGCTTGAACATGTTTTGTTTTGTGTTTCCTTTCCTGTTTTGTTGTTGTTGTTGTTTGTGTTTTTTGGTGTCGCCTGTTGTTCTGTTGTACCCAGGTCCCTCAACCCAACAGTATCTTAAGATACAGATCCGTCCGCCAGCAATTGGTTCAGTTGTCATGGTGAACGGTGACTGCTCCCACATTTTTTCTCTGCCCCTCACTCCCCCACCCCCTCCTTCCCAGCCCCTTACCCATCAGCCCCTCTTCACCTCATTTGGCTATAATATGCCTACCTGCAGCACAATTGGGTATGAACCAGCCTCCTCCTGCTCAGAGGAGCTACAAAAAGAGACAGGTATAAACACACACATACAGTCAGAAAAATACACATGTACCCGTCATAAGCATATCATATCATACACCTAAAACTTCATGACCATAGTGAAATGGAGAAAACAGGATGTGAATCTGAATGTCTTTGAGAAAGTTGGATGTGTACCATACAAAATGAGCAGAATCAGAGATATTTGTGTGAAGAACATGTCTAGGCCATATTTCAAAGTAGAAAAATTATGGTTTCCATAAAGAAAATGTTTTTTTTTTTTTTTTTACTGCTGTGACTTTTTTGAATGTCTATTTAGCATATTTCCCCCCAATTCTATTTACCATATGGTGCAAAAAAGTATCACAGTTAGTATGAAAAATTATATAATTATATATTATATACATATAAAAAATACTGTTATTCAGCAATGATTAATGAAATTGATTAAACATAAAAAAAAATCCATTTAGGGAAATGCTGTTTTTTTTTTTTTACTTTTTATTCATTAAAGAATCCTGAAATCAGTTTCCACAAAAATATTAATAATAAAAAATGTTCCTTGAGCACCTAACCAGCATATTTTACAAGTGATGATCATGTATAATCTGTAGTGTATTATTAGTCTTTTTATGCATATTTAAATAAAACAAACTGTATTACTGTACCATTACAGTCATGAAAAATCTTGGTAGCACTTTATTTTACAGTCCTGTTTCCCATGTCCCTACTTATAGTAATACAATAACTGGGTAATAACTCGGTACTACCCCTGAACCTACCCCTAAACCTAACCTTAACCTATGTAGTTACTGTACCTGATATTACCCAGCAATTTCTTAAGTACACACTGTAAAATAAAGTGCAAGAATTTCAGTTGTAGACATTACATTTCACAGCTAACTAAAGTTTTATAATTCAGTCTGAATATTTTTGGTACTGTATTTACAAACTTAACGTACATGTTCATCAGCAAGGATCCCAGATTACTGTTGGATATGCTACAGTCCATTTGAACTGTCCCCAAATGATCCCTTTACTATCTGCTTCCTCTGTGTGTATCTGTTTTTGCAAATTAGGAGCTTGCAAAGCAATGTATTTCATTCTTACATCACTATGATTGTGCGTGTGTGTGTGATATCTTTCAGGCTCAAGGGGATCCGTTTCCAGCCCTCATGGTTCTCCAACCCTCAGCGGCCAGCAAAGCAGCGCAAATGAGGAGATTTGGGTTCTGAGAAAACCTTTAGCTGGTAAATACACCGTTTTTCAATGGACAGTTTACGTGGCGTGAGCTGTAGCGTGATATGCTATACTTTATCTAAAACTATTTATATTCATTGATGTTTACTATATTTGCTGATTTTATGGTCTCATATTAATTGGGAAACTACATGGGATATTTACTAGGGCTGTCAAATTTTGATCGGTAAAATATTTATACTGTGAAATATTAATACAATTTAAAATAACTTTTATGTATTTGAATGTATTTTAAAATTTAATTTATTAAATTAAATTAAATTAAATTAAATTTATTCACTTATATTCAAAAAAAGGGGGGTGACACTTAAGGGGTTAAAATAACAGCTTTTATTTGAAACAGATGTCTTTTGTAATGTTATCAAAGTCTTTACTGTTATTTTAATATGTATTTTTTCATCAAGTACAAGTTCAAAAATTTTTAAGATTTTCTTTTTCCATGGAAAATAAAAGGAAAAATAATGCAGATTTTTTTTACCTGCTCTTTTTCATACAATTAAAAAAATAGACGGTGATTCACATGGTCAATATTCCAAGTCTTCTGAAGCAATATAATACCATCGTATGATGAAAAGACATTTAAGTGGTTATTCACTGAAAATATCATCAAATTTCTTTCATTTGTGGTGCTTCAAGAGCCGTCACAACAATCATCAGTGATGTTATATGTGGCTAATATGCATGGCGGGACAATACGCTTAAATGTCTTGAAATTACAGAAGATCCGAAAACTTTATCTACAGTCATATAAATTCAAAAAAGTTTGTTTTAAGTTATTTGTCAATCACCTAAATACACTTTTAATCCTTAATCCTTAAGGTTACACTTTATTTCAATATTCCACTTTAGACATTCGTAACTTTGCAACGGCATGTCTACTAACTCTCATTCCTTCAAAGTTTATGTCAACTAACTCTCATAGGAGTATTAGAAGACTGAAGACTCTATAAAGTTGACATGTAATTGCAGAGTCAAGATATTAAGCAGACATTAAAATAATACTGTAATAACTGCTAGTTGACATGTAGTTTCAAGGTTACTTACAGCTAGTAGAATGTCTATCGAAATAGAGCAGATGCACAAACATGGACATACTCAACGTTTTTTATTTTTTTATTTCTGGTTTCTTGCATGATAACTTGTACCTGCCAGCAGGGGGCAGTGTTGGCAGCATGGGCAGCACAGGCAGTCTGACCAGTGGACGTTCATCTACTAGCGGACAAAGCAGCAATGCCAACGCTCACCTCACCAACTCACCAGTGCCCGTGCCGACCACCCCCACACACTCGCCCGGAGTTAACACACACGGCCTCAATGTGCCGGGACTGCATGCTCAGGCCGAGGGCGTGAAGGTGCGGCGCACACAAAGACCATAGATGCACATGAGGACAGATGTATAAATTCTCTCTTTGTCTGTCTTTCTCTCTATTTCTCACATTACTGATCATGTATGTGTGCATTTGTGTGTGTGTTTTTTAGCTGTTGGCCACGGTGCTGTCCCAGTCAGCCAAAGCAAAAGAGCATCTTATGGACCAATCACAGTCTTTAGATCCTAATTCAGGTACCACGATGTGTATACCAACATTCTCAGAACTAACTTCACTTTTCTTGTACAGTTACTGGTGTCCAGGTGAATTTTAAGTCAGTAAAATAGCAAAACAGAGTGTGTTTGTGAATTGTTTGACTGGTTTGATGTTTTGCTAGAAAATGCCAGTGTGTGCAAATACTTTTGAGATCCTTTGTAATTTATATTTTATTTTATGCATTTAAACCCCCTATTTACATTCAAATATTAGTCTGATCTTAGAATACAGGTTTGTCTCATTATGTCTCATTTGTACACATCTCATATATCCATTGTTCTATGCGTCCAAAAGTTTTAATAAGCCAATACATGTGTTCAAAGTTCTGATGAGTAAATATGTATATAAAACCTTACTTGTTTTTCATTTTATTTACTTGTTTTGCTTTAGTGTCTTCTCAGCGGACCCCGAGTGCATCTGCTGCCCCACGTCAGCAAAAGAAAAAACCCTTTGTGGATCCATTGCTGCAAAGGAAAGATGAAGTTTCAGCTGAGAGCAAGGCAAGTGTGTGTGTTTTATATAACATATATACAGTATAAAACATATATATAACATATCCAACATATCCAAAATCCACAGTATTACTATATATGATTTTGAAGCAAGAATATTTTTTTTGCTGCCACACAGTGGTTGTCGTGTGTACTACATGACACACTTTCATACTAGGACTTGGATTCATGATGCTGTCAAAGCAATATCTGAATTATTGATGTGTTTCCATCTTTCCCTGGCTTACTGTGTTTGTGTGTGTGTTGCAGAGCTCAGAGGCTGTTGTTGAATGGCTCACTAGTGCACAGCTGCAGTTCTACACGGCAAACTTTCTCACTGCTGGTTATGACCTGCAGACCATTAGCAGAATGACACCAGAGGTAACACAAACACAACGCTATCAATCAATTCTTTATTCTATTAAAGTAATTTTCTTTCTTTCTGCTATATTTTACCACCATAACCAGCTGCCATCTTTACTCAAAGTATTTTAATGCTTAAAATATATCATATTTTGGAGAGTGACTTTAGTGTCCAGATTGTTTTTGGGTCCACTGTACATTATAATAATAGTTATTATAGAGTTATATTATACTCTTCAACTTAAAGGAATAGTTAAACTTAAAGAGGCTACATGCGTTTCCTGAAATTTAAACTCGCGACTAACTCCTGTGGCCAAAAAACAGAACTGCTCTCGCAACGCGCTCTTTTACGTGCACACTTCATTAGTCATCTGCTGCAAGGAGGTCAAAATTATGTTTACAGAGGTAAGAACATTGTTTGAGATAAAGTGTTCTGCTTGCGAGTGTGGGCTACTTGCTGACTAGCGGTGGTGGCAGAGTGATCTGAAACGTTTAACATGAACGCGCTTGACGTCACATCCGCAGGCAGCGTGGGAAAAGTCCGACCCGACAGAAAATAGGAAAAATAGGATACAGGCTTATTGGTGCAACCACTGTGAGCGGACAAGGTGTCAGTATGCTCATCAGGAGATGTTTTAGTCATAAATGGTAAAATAAAAAGGGTATTGTTACGTTTATTTTGGGGGAAAAGCTGCATATAGCCTCTTTAAATTAAAATTCTGTTGTGTGTATGTGTGTGTGTGTACCCCGCAGGACCTCACTGCTATTGGGGTGACAAAACCAGGGCACCGGAAGAAAATGCTTTCAGAGATCAGCAAAATGAACATCCCAGACTGGATACCTCAAGAGAAACCAGTAAGAGAAACAAAGCTGTGTTCCAGAAATCGAAAATAAGATAAGAAAAAAAAAATGAATACAAAATATGTATCTGTATACTATTTCTGTTTCACATCAAATAAGCACATTTGTGACGTTTATTTAGAACATGATTTTCAGGTTTTGTGAAGTCATTGAAGCAAAAGAATGATAAACCAAATATGAGTAAAACTGTTTTGCTGGTAATATTATTTTTTATAATAACAACTTAAAATTTAAAAAGTCACAAATATGATTTCATGACTTTTTAGACTATGACCCCACTGTATGTATATATACACATGTACAAGCTTAATTGCTGTTCAAATCCGTTACTAAATATCTGTGTATCTTTGTAGGCCAGTCTGGCTGAGTGGCTGTCTGCAATTGGTCTGAATCAATACTACCAGACTCTGGTTCAGAACGGCTACGACAATATGGACTTCATTAGTGATATTACTCTGGAGGACCTAAAGGAGATTGGCATCACTAAACTAGGCATGTATACTACACATCATTATGTTTATATTTATTATAAATATTTTTTTTCCTTGATATCTGTCACGATAAGATCCAAGGAAGATGGAGATCATTGAAAAGTAACAAGTTTGTTTAATGAGTAACTCAGAACACAACCAACAGGCGAGATATTTAACGGCGTGTACATACACGCGGAATCACTCGGACGTTTAGCGGCGTAGGCATACATGCGGATAGCTCAAAATGCATATAGATAACACACCACTTTACTTGAAATTGGCGTGTATGTTTACGCAAAAGTCATGGTGTCATGTTGAAATACAGCATTGTGGCTTTGTGAGTACTTTTGGATCTTGTATGAAAAACTGTTAATGTTCCACACTTGTGAGAAGGATGATAATAGCGTCTGCTGAATGTTAAAGGGTAACTAAACCCCTGGTCAGAGCCTGACTCCACCCACTGGCAATATTTGAAAATGCTAAAAAAGTGGGCTGACCCCAGCGGAGATAGAGGGGACGAAATAGATGCTAAAACACTCTATCATGATCGTTTTCAATACTCACGATTCCAATTCCTGACTCCCTACAGTGGTTTTGACGACACAAGATGGTTTTTATACTGCCAAGGGCGAAGCTCGCATGGTGAGCTGAAAGCTGCGTACGTCACGAAGTGCGGAACATCCAATAGGAAAATTCAACTGCAGTAGCCACCGTTCAACCTGAAGAGGGCAGCACTAAGACGTTTTTACACCATATATTGTAGAAATAAAACACTTAAAAGTTACTCGAATCAATGACTGGCATTAATAAAGATCCATTCTTACAGATCATTAACTAAAAAAAGTTGGTTTAGTGTTTAGTTACTCTTTAATAGGGATATGGTTTCTTTGAGTCTTCTTTTATGCATGTTGTTTTTGTCTAATTTTACATATATCTGTTTTAATGTTTGATGTATTTGTGCCCAATGCCAATGTCAGGGTACCAGATTCCATTAATGCTGGTAAAATAACAAAATAGTGAAAATAGTATTTTTGTCAAAATAAACAATATGACTAGACTGACCCACCATTAATATTCATGTTGGTCCTTTCATCAGGGAAAAGATTACAAGTTTAACCTCACAAACAAATAGTTACTGTCCATGTCTTTTTTTTTTTCTTTCCCACTAAGGACACCAGAAGAAGTTGATGTTGGCTGTCAAACGACTGAGTGAATCTCCAGAAGCAGACATTCCCACCAAAGAGAGCCAGATAGAAGAAAGCACAGACTCAAAACAATCATTAGAAACCAGCACAGAACCAGATGTAAACTCCGCCCCCTCGGTTCGAATACGCAAAAGAACAGAAGGCCGTGGCTCTCCCCGGCACAGCACCCATGGGCGAGGCATGCAAAGGGCTAATGCCCCTCCTCCTCTGAGAAAACCTGGCTCAATTGAGAGTCCCACCCCAACACCTCCACACACCCCTACTAAAGGCAGAACCTCACCTTCTGCTTCAAATTCTCCTTCACATATCCCTTCCTCCCCATTAAAAACACAGAGCAGGGCCAGAGGGCCTTGTGACTCTCCCCGTTCGCATGCTCACGCTCGTAACGTTCCATTACTTTGCCTACCACCTGAAGGGGAAACCGAAGAGGGCAATGGTCAAACCCCATCCCAGCCAAGAAGTGGACAGTATAGCGTTACTGATGCTGAGCGTGACTTACCTTTGCCGGACTCCTCTGTGAAATACGCAACACTAGGTGGACATAGGGTCACTCCTTGCAGTTCAGCGAAAGCCTCTGGGGAAACTCTTGACATCAACAGTGTCAATCGCAGTCAGTCATTCGCTACAGCTCGGCCTCGCAGACGGACTCGTCCTCCAACTCCACCGAAACGCTCGTGCTCTTCCATTTCCACTGGTAACCTGGCTGATGATGAAGCTGTGGCTGATGATGAAAAAAGGGCTAACAATTTGCTACTCAATGTGACGTACAGAGAGCGCAGACGTAGCGATTGTGGAATTGCCTCTGAAAAAACTTCATCTGGGGGCAGCGTTAGAGACATTGCTGCCATGCTTGAAATGTCCAATATTGGAAGCAGTGGTAAAGGAAGTGGTTATTTGCAGGTATTTAAACAGTTACTCTCAAAATAAAACAATCATTCTGTGGTCAACTTTAAAGGGATAGTTCACTTTGAAATTCATTTTTGATATGTTTTAGCTTACCTCAAGGGCATCCAAGATGTTGGTGTCTTTGTTTCCACAGTGTTTTCAATTTTGACATTTTTCAGTCAAACCGTTGTTGTCTATCAGTCATACACTGGAGGCAAAGGGGGTCCACCAAAAAGCATGCACAGAGAAGTCCAAATTAAACATGATTTAATGACTCATAAATGTAAGTACACATTGATGGCCTAAGACACGAAACGAGCGTTTTTTTGTGAGAAAACGAACAGTATTTATATCGTTTTTACCTCGTGTAATCACAGTGATCTAAATCAGTTGTGCAATGTCCAACTGAACCGAACTGAATCAGTTCAATGTTACGCCGGAAGTGATCGCTTGCGTGTGACGTCACTCAATATTTACACGGAGATTTCTGAAGTTTTACCTTTTACTAAACATATTTAGATATACCGAAATCGTCTTCCATTGCGGTTTCCCGTATATATCTAAATATGCAGACCGAAGCGCCCGTGCCGTCAGATCATTTTGTCATGGCTATGATTACAGGAGGTAAAAACGATATAAATACTGTTCGTTTTCTCACACAAACTGCTCGTTTCGTGTCTTAGGCCATCAATGTGTACTTACATTTACGAGTCATTAAATTATGTTTAATTTTGACTTGCGTGCTTTTTGGTGGACCCCCTTAGCCTCCAGTGTATGACTGAAAGACAACAACAGTTTGACTGAAAAATGTCAAAATTGAAAATACTGTGGAAACAAAGACACCTACATCTTGGATGCCCTTGAGGTAAGCTAAAACATATCAAAAATAATTTCAAAGTGAACTATCCCTTTAAAAATTCAGTTGTATAGTAGCAATGTTTTACACATACGTAGGTACGTATTGATGCCTAACTGAGTTTTGATGTTTTACCTGTTCTTCAGGCAAGTCAAAACGTCCTTCGGCAGAACCGAGAAGTTCTGAATTCCGATGCAGATAGTCGCCGCCGCACAATCAGTGAATTTTACGACTCTCAAAAGCAGCCTGGCAATGATGTACAAGAGGCTGAGATGAAACGAGCCATGCAGGACCTCGCGCATCATGGACCAGCACCTTGTGAATCCCATCCAATTAAACAGGCTCCTGAGCCACGTCCACGTTCCATGATCACTCACCTGGAAGGAGTTGTTTCTTCTCTACCACAAGAGGAGTGGTCACGGATGGATGCCACTGCGACTTTGAGAAGACCACGACCACCACATTATTCAGATAGTGAACATTTTAACCTGACAGAAACGAGTACGATAAAGCGAAGGCCCAAAGCATTGGCTCCACCACAGAGTAATGGCACTGACGGAGATGGGCTAGAGAACTTCCGGAGAAGACCTGTATCAGAAGCTTGCGCTGGAGATGGTGGTAGGGAGGAAGAACTGCAACACGACAGCTTTGGCTCTCTTCCCAGACAAATACTGAAACCCCCAGTTTCACCCAAACCAGCAATGGCACTTCGCAAATTCGATCCCCCAACTCCTTCAAGGAGGGTTCCATTACCTGGACCAGAAGGTCAACATAGCCCAGGTAAGAATGCTATCTATGAGGTCATTGTGTTCCTCATATTATCTCACCCTTTGTCCTGCAAACTGGCTAACAAGTATAAATCAGCCTAGCAAGCCAACGTTTCATGGGTATTTTTAAACAGCAGTTCAATGAAACCAGGTCCCCTGCTTAGCTTGACATCAACAGAGACCTTCCTGATATCCGGTTGATGTAGTGAAATATATTTTCTGAATGGATTTAAGTAAGTTGTACATTATGGTTTGTTTGTCTCTTTATAGTGGAGATCAAGAAAATCCCCCCTCCAGTATCTCCCAAGCCAAGTCCACCTCCTACACTGCCCAAACCTGTCAAAATCAAGCCTATCCATACCACTGGAACTCCCGGCTCTCCTCAGGCTGATGTTCTCAGCCCATCCAATGTCTCCTTTAGCCCTGCTTCAATTGAACAACTGGAACATCCACCACAGACTTTGAGTCCGGTCACCCCAAAACCAATGGAGGTCTCCGGCATGTTGTCTCCACGCCCAGTAACTTCTCCAGCTCAGAGTCCACAGACCCCCCAGACACCCCAAACCCCGCAAACACCCTCTACACCAGGTTCAGCTCCAGTAAAGCCCCCGAGGTCCTCCATGGCTGGTCTCTCAGTGGACATCCCAAGCCCTCTGGAAGTGGAGATCCCTGGAGTGGACATGCAAAAGAAGCTTAGAGAAGTAGAAAAACAGAGAGAGAAAGATGAAGTGAGTAAGCAAGAAAGAGTTGAGGAAGTCGGAATAGCTAGAATGGAAAGGACAGGTCTGATCCAGGTTGATCCAACCTTTCAAGGTGAACAAGGCCTGATTTCAGGTTGCTCAGCTGGGAGTCATTTCAAAGAGACTGGGGAGGGAGCAGAACCGGTGGTAATGAGAAGGAGGAAGGTAGGCGTAGCCAGACAGACACAAGTAGAGGGTGAACCACAAGATGGAGTTGGAAAAACAGAAGTGGAAAGCCAAGGGTTGTTGATAGCTGGTTCAGGGAACATGGTGCAACTCAAACTGGAGGAGACCAGTGCGTCCCTGGCTGCTGCTCTGGAGGTAGTGGAGGAGAAGATTAAGAAGGATGACAGGTATAAAACACAACTCTTCCTCCTTGGCACTTAGCAGTCTCTTCATTGCATGATGATGATGTTACTTGTTGAAACTCACCATTCTTTTTCTTCTACTTTCTGTTTATTTGCCTCTTCAGCTCCATTGTGGACAACAAGAGCACAGTTAACATTCTCGATGACATTGGCAGCATGTTTGATGACCTTGCGGACCAGTTGGATGCCATGTTAGATTGAAAATGAAAAAATATATTAGATTCCTTAGGACCTGTGAAACACTCGAGCTTCATTTTTTCAGTGTGGACAAGCGAAACCAACTTTGATGCCTCAGCAGTATTGGAATCTCGATAGGGCAAATTAAGCTCTTCCATTCTAAAGTGTGTCTAAGTCTACAATTAAGCATCTCTGAGAAAAGAAGCCTAAATTTTGACTAACATTCTCCACCTTTTCATTCTCCACCAGCGTTTTGTCTTACTGTAGTGGCCAGAATAGGTACTGCAAGTACATGTCCTGACCTGCAAATACGGCCTGCTGTCTTGCTGCTTCCAGAGATAAGCACAATTTTAAGAGAGACTATGTGACAAGCTTTCTAAATATCAAGCAGAGAAATGCTAATATGTGTGTGTATATGTGTGTACAATATGTGGGGTGAGAGTTCGATGAATATTTCGTTTAAAGGCAGTGCTATGAACAGTAAATGTACATCATATTCTCTTTGATGATGTTAGGAAGGTGTATTGCTCTTTTCCAAATCTCTGCTGAGAGCTTGTTCACAAGTAAAGGGGAGCTTTGAATTTCACCTTGTGGTCTTCAGCTGGACAAGTTACTGAATAACACTTGGTTTGGACGACAAATTTGAAGAGCACAGTCCCATTTATGACCCTGACTTTTTTGGACTATTTCTTTGATCCCTTGAAGTATAATGAAGAAAAGCTTTGGACTTAAAGAGGTATATTGTAATCTTTATGTATGTTGTTATTGTTGTTGCTGTTATTGTTGTTGTTGTCGTCAGTGTGTGTGAATGTTTGACTGTGTAGTGTAGTTTTTGCATTGACAAATCCCACTCTGCCCAAGGTGTAATACATAGATATAGACAGAATTCAGAATAAGACTCTGGAAAAGAGTAGTGTATATATGACATATAGGTTATAGTTATCATTGATAGTCTAGAGTATGGAATGATACAGACACCTGCTCATTCCTAATGTGCTCTAATAAGTGTTTATGTGTGTGTTTGTTTGTGTGTTTGGAGGGGAGGTCTATTTGAGAGTGAGAGAATAAGGAAGTGTGTGTTTATAGTTCTAGGAAAGAGATGTTTGAATGTTTGTCATCTCTTACAAAAATGTACCATGTTTTTGGACATGGTACCATGGTATTTTTCTTGGATGACAATGTATTGTATATTCTACAGTACATGAATATGGTGACCATACAGTACCATGGTACAGTACCAAGTACTGTTGTATTACCATCTGATACCACAGTACCACCACAGTACTTTTTGTAAGGGCTGAGAGTGTTGATCTCTTGGACAGTGCAATTATTCCTGTTTTGTCATGCAAACAAAAGAGACTTGCTGACAGAAGAAGTTGCGTATTCCATACAAGTGGATAAAATTAGATAATTTAATACCGTCATTGCGAGATGTATAAGACTACAGAGCAATATTTTTGATCCATGCACCATGTTATAAATTTAGCTTTATAAGTAATACTTTAAAACCAGGGATCTGGGATGCAACAACTGAGTATTTTCCGACAATCATGACAATTTTGTCCTTGATTATGACCCTGCAAAGTCAATGTAATAGATGTTGGAGTATAAAAACTTTTACAGTGTAAAGCTGTGTAATAATCAGTTGTTATTTTGTGTAAACCTTCAGATGGCTAATGTGTTTGTCTGACCCTGGTGAAAAAATCATCAAAGACCTCTTCCATGTAAAAAGCATTGAGAATATGTGGAATTAATATAAATAAATTGTTATGAATATAACCATAGTGACATCTGAGAGTTTTGTAAAGCATTTTATAATTGGTCATATTTTTTTCACGTTACTGTCTACTTATTACTTACAGTTACTTTGCATGCATACTATTGTACACACTTATTACTATTACAGGTATGTAACGAAAATTTCATTTAGTAAACAAAACCCCATGTGTTTCAGTTGGGTGACACCTGTTTACTTCATGAATGGCTGATGTCTTACACTAAATGTACACGTTTCCTGTGCAATGTACTCTACTGTGGGGGAAATATCTTTACGCTGCATTGTCCAAGCTCTATATTTATTTATTCTAAAGGACTGAGAAACGCAATGGTGGAGGAAGGGGACAAATCTTCATGGGGTGCAGGAAGCTGGCATTGTAAACTTGGTTTTGGAAAATAATGAAATCTATTTATGAGAAATTCAAAGCCACGTCATCCAAGACAACACCACATTCAACAACTTTCAACGAGTCTGTCTGTCCACATTGGCTCGCATTCTCAACAGAAAACAAATCAGAATGAAACAACTTTAAGGTGCTGTTTGAGAGAATATGTGGATGTAAATACAAAATTGACTGCAGTACACTACATTCAACATTGTTTCCCAGTGTACTGGATAACACCATATTGACTGATTTTTTGTTCTTTGTTTCCAGGGAGTACTGGAAATGGATGCTCATGCAATCCCACATGAGTTCATCTTTATAGATGAGACTGGGTTCAACCTAGCAAAGGGTTCGTTCCTACGGACTTGCATATATCTTTGTGAGCCCCCCTTTCACCGAGGGCCCCGGTTACTCTGTTCCACTATTACTCCCTATCCGAAGCCCCTGACACAAGGACCATACATGAACACGACGACAGTTGTGTAAGTTCTCTTTTTGCCTGTCTTTCTCTCTATTTCTCACATTACAGATCATACATGTTTGGTAAGTCAACCAAAACTTGCCATACTTATTGTAAGGAGAAATGCAGAGGTATTAGAGCAATAAATGATGTGGGAACTTTTGAATGATGATATCTGTGGAGGAGGGAGAGTTGTGTTTTGATATTTTGTGGTGTTAACTTTTTGATGAATTGAAGTGACGTAATAAAGTAGTTTTATAAAAATCAAAATCTAATCTAATATATTTCATTGTTTTTTTTTTTCTTTTCAGCCGTTCTTATCCCAACGCACATGGCACCCTTTAGCGTCAAATGAGACGCAGATATATATGGGGCAGAAGGCTCCTCCTAGTGGTCAAATCCTAACCCTACCCCACACCTAAACCTACCATAACCGAAACATCTTATTTGATGCTAAAGGTTGCCATATGAGCTGTGCCATGGGTGCATGTCTACGCTTTGGCAAAAGTGTCGTATATGATGCCTTGGGATGAGAATGCTTTGGCCTTTTAGATGCTTTCTTGACATCAATCCTGAATGTGGATAAAAAAAAAAGAACAGAAACCTGCCCAAGTCGGCAAAGACAGCTTTTCAATTAGTTATATTTTGCCAACGACTATTAATATTAAGTGATTAATTCACCCCATTATAATATGCAAAACTTTTATCCACCTACAGCAGTGGGCATTTACTTCCATGTCTTCAGTGCGAGACGCCCATAAAAAACCGAGCGTTTTTCAAATGGCCTATTACTTTTTCATTTTGATGTTTTTGAATGCAAAAACCAAACGAACGTCATCAGTTCACCTCAGACAACAATAATACAATTTAAAAAGCCAGTTCATGACCCCTTTAAGAAAAGATTTCTAATGTTTTCACTGCTGATTTAATTGCATTTTGTAAATATAAACAAATTTGGATTTTGATGGTACATTTGATGGACAGATGCATGATTATCACTGTCACATCACCTGTCCTTTTTTAATCATGCTCAATCAGGGCTGAATGTTCACCTTAACTCTCTCAGCTGAAGGATGTATGAGAAAAGACACGTTAAACACTGTCCCCTCTAACTCCAATTCATATCATTTCCTAGTAACACATAAGGCTATAAACATCAATTTTAACATCCAGAAGAAAGCTACACACATTTAACATACTAAACAACATATCTACAAACTCAATCCACCGAAATTAATTGTGAAGAAAATTATTAACACTGGAAAACCTGCACTAAACCCTGAAGGCGTGTGTGTTGATTTTCTGTCCTCTTTCAATAAACTGCAGGTATGTGTAATTGTTTTGAATAAGGAAAAAAAAACCACTCTACGATCTAAGAAATTGGGACATATTGGCTATAATGTTAATGTAAAAATGTGTAACTAATTTTATTTTATTTCTTTAATATGTTTTGTGTGAAAGTGAATTTTCATAAATGAGAGACAAAATTCTTGTAATACAAAACTTTATTGTATAAAATGCTCTCAGAACAGCCTGTGACTAGAGAGAGCGAGCTTAGAGAGAGTAAACCCTGAAGGCGTGTGTGTTGATTTTCTGTCCTCTTTCAGTGGTGTCGTTGAGTTCTTTGTGGTGTGAGACGAGGTCAGTTACACTCTGATATTAAAGGCACTTGAACAGATCTGTTTATAATGCCAATGATAGATTGGTGAATATTGAAGCTGATAAAAATCACACACAGTATATTGGATTTGGACTGGGTCAGTCTTTGATTGTGATAATTTTTGGTTTTTTATTATTTTTTTTTATTATTGTGGATTAAAATTAGTATTGAGAGGATTATGTTTTGTGTTTACAAGTACAGAAGTCAATAAAAATCTCATTTAAACCTGAAAATTAATAGAAAGATTCAGAATTCAAATTTTTTAAAAAACTTTCTACATCTAAAAACATTAAAGCTAATAACACAAATACCATAAGCAATGTGGGAATAATGCAGTGACACTCTTGTATATTAGATTCTTCAAAACATTTATGAACAAAATAACTTTTGCTTATTGAGATCTGTTGACTAAATCCTATTTAATCTTTGCTTATTTTTCTTGACAACATGCATTCAACCTGAATTGGGGTATCTGGAGCAATCAGATGAGAGAACGCACACCTTTTTTTTTCTTTTTTTTTTGAAATTCATGTTCTGCATGCACTGCTGATCTAGCTTGTTGAAATTTAATAAATCTGACATTGTCTACTATGAATGATACATAAACAGTATATGTATAAAAATTGTATTTATTTTATTGTATTTTATTTTATTATTTTTCACTGATTTCACACCTGCACCACTGGTACACCCTAACAGATTCAATTAAAGGGGTAGATGACCCAAAACTTTATTTTACGTGAGGATAAAAAGCTGAGGTCTATAAAGAGAAAACGAGGAAACTCATTGAGAGACATCCCTGAGTTGACGCTAGGTCTGAGCTGGAACTTGCAGATATACACTTGGGGCTCTATTTTAACGATCTGAAACGCAAGTATCAAGCGCAAACCGCAAGAAAGTTTGTGGGTGGGTCTTAGGCGCTATTGCTATTTTACCGGCATTACCCTATTTTTAGGGGCGGCAGTGGCTCAGTGGTTCATGTAGGTTGTCTACAAACCGAAAGGTTCCACCTGACCAAGTGTCGAGGTGTCCATGAACAAGACACCTCGACCAAGTGTCACCTCGAGACACCTCCCGACGAGCTGGATGGCGCCTTGTATGGCTGACACCGCCGTCGGTGTATGAATGAGGCAATATGTAAAGCGCTTTGGTGGCCATTAGGTCTATGAAAGCGCTATTTAAATGCAGTCCATTTACCATTTACCTGCGGGATAAATGACTCTTGCGCCCGGCGAACGCTTAAAAGGTGTTGGTCTGAAGTAGCCTCATTATTCATAGGTGTGGTTTGGGCGTAACGTGAAATAAAACAATCAAGGGTGCGTTTCCTGAAAGCATCGTTAGCCAACTATGGTTGCAAGTTCCGTCGTTATCAGCATAGTTCAACGAGTCGGTGTTTCCCGAAACCATCGTTCCAACGAACATTCGCAAACAGCGTCGCAAAGTTGTGTGGTTTGAACGACAGCTCTCGAGCTATGGTTAGAATCATCGTTTCTATATTGCTACACATTGGACGTAATAAATCCTTATCTTGAGCAAAATAAACAAGCTGACATTCAGTACAACTGATGCCTTTTATTCAGAATACATAAAAATGTAATTTACGCCTTTTAGTTTGTCAAAAGATTTAAAGTACCGTGTTTGAAGAGTGTGCATGTGTGAACGTGCTCTACTGTGTAAGAACGAGCCAAATATTGAGTCTGGTAATAAAGCAAAATAACTGAGAACCATTAGAAATAGTCCTCAGATGACATATGTCTGTAATTTATATTAACAAATCTAGCGTTAATTGAGTCTCAAACAGTTTCATTAAAAGTAGTTATTACTCCACCACGTGCGAAACCAACGTGGTTGAATGATACTTTGCGACAATGGGTTTCGGGAAACAGACGCGACTAGCTAGTTGATTTCTCCAACGATGCATCGTGCATTGGTACTGAAGCAGCGAACTACATCGTTATAAGGGAAACGCACCCCAGAGCGTCATCCAACATACCCTTTAAGAGCAGGGGCCTGTACCATGATGGTAGTTGAACAAACTCAGGGTTGCATCATTAGTTTTGAGTTGACAAAACTAAACCAATACAACCAGGCTTTGTTGGTACCATGATGCTGATCGTCAACTTTCCCCGTCAACTCAGGCTTTGATCCTGCTGATTGGTCCAAATTCGGTTTGCAACCTCTTGCCTGCATGGAACATAACCTGCCCCAGACCAGGTTAGCCGTGGAGTACAAGTTACTATGGCGATGAACACTGCTAAAAGCCAAACCACTTTCATGGTACCTAAAACCCATGGGTTGGCGCAAACTAAACTGAAACATAACTGGCTAGCCACCTAAACCAGCTTCATTGTATAGGCCCCAGGTGCGCATGTTGCGTGACGGATTGTTACGTAATCCCCTGGATCATGCTACAAACATGATGATCAATGATGCGCTGTGTCCGTTATCTTATAACTTTCATTGCCACTTTGAACGGAGGCTGTGTTTTTTTTGTTTGTTTACATAGTCTTGATTTAACGGTCATTATAATATAAGATAGTACTGCAAAAAACAAACAAACAAACAAACAAACAAAAAAACAGTTTACTGTAAAGCTATTCTATTGCTGTTATATATATTTATTGTCCAACATTTACATTTTAGTACAACATTTATTTGCTGAATTAATTTATTTCATTGATAACTTATTTTTGAATGTAACGTTATGTGTACCTCCTGGGAAATGATCTAATGATATTATAACTTTATGAACTGATATCACTTTATTCTTACCTGTCACTAAATGTGGAGAGTAATAATTGATTAAATCCTTGAACTTCCCTGTCTCAAGTTATGTGGGGGGAAAAGCCTGGTTAGGTAGCAACATCTTTTTAACTGCTATAAAGACCTAAAATGGTCCTAAAAAAATTACCTTTGCACTGGACTAAATACATGTATAATATATGACTGCCGAGCCACTGCTGAGTCACTTTCACTCCAAAATGGCGGAAGGGCTGCTGCCAAGGGGGTAATCCATCGACCAGAATTTGAAGCTGGCCGGATGTCGCCATCTTGTAGCAGAACTTCACTTGAGTTAGCATTTATACAGTGGCGCAAAAAGTGGGTATGCGCTATATGCGGCGCATAGGGGCGCAGCACAATGGGGGGCGCCAAAGTGATGGTAAAAAAAAAAAAAAAATTTTATATATAGGCTATATTGTATTTCTATATGTAGCTGCCGTTGTCCGTTTCTAAATCATTTCTGCATTCCTTCAATGTTATATAACATTTTAGAGGACTAACAGCCAGGCTAGAGTGGGCGCCCTCATGGAGAAGGGGAGCGGGTAATATCGCGAGCGGGCGGGGGCGCCGTGAGCGCTGAGCGAGCAGGTACGAGTAGTTAGTTGTCGTCGAAAAAGATGGATAAAACAAAATGCTGTGGGGCTAAAAATAGAAAAAGAAAGAGAGAAAAGGAGATGGCATGTCAATTGATGCAACAGCAGCTAAATAACTGCATGCATTGCTGAAAGCCAACAGGTAGGATTTAAAATGTGACATCCAGGCATAGGCTATCTATATCTCGGTGGCCATCGGGACTACCGGGAGATTCCCGCTGGGCCGACGTGCTTTTCCTTTTTTAATTTATTTGTCTTAACGGCCCACAAAACTCATACATCGGCGGCCCATTTGTTTGTTTGTTGTTTGTTTTTGTTGCTTAATTGGCGGCGCTGTGCTGGTGTAATGCATTGGTCAAAAAAGTCAGCTTTAGTTTTTTTTTTCTGACACACTGGCCCATGAAATATGTCATTATGCGCAAGTATCTTTCAAGTATAGAAATTAGTGCAAAACTAATTATGAAAGTTTCCTTTATTTTTCTGTGCATTTGTTTCACAATAGCCTTAATGGCAATTACTATCATGGGATTAATATTTTAACTATTATTATGTAGTAGTGTAATGTAGACAGACACTAACTAAAAGAGGTTCAAATTTTTCTCTGTTTAATTTGCACCCTGAAAATGGGTTGGAGCTTTTAATTTTAAACTCTCAAAGTGCACCAGACTGCTAAATTTAACATTACAGAACACAAAATTTTCTTACGGGGGAGCATGCCCCGAACCCCCCTAGAGAAACAGAGGTCCACCGACCACAGTTTTACCTAAAATCCTGTGAGAAACACTGCTATTGCTGTTACAATGGAGCTTAGTTTTCTTAGGGGGGGTTCATCAAGGTGGAGTAGCTATAGTTTAATTTTGTTAATAAACGACAATTTTGCACTTATTTTTTTCTGTTAGCTCTCATTTCTTCCTACTCAGTTATTACATAGCACACTTACATTACATTTATTTAATTTTAATTTTTTTGGGGGGGGGGGTTGTAATGTTGTTAAATGTAATGTTGTAGTTTTATAATGCGGTATTAAAAAGGGCTTAAAAGTCTTAACTGGTGGACACCATGTATTAGGGCAGGGACATTGACCTTTGTTATTTTTGTTTGTTTTTATAAAATGGATTGATTCAAATAGATGAATTCTCTTGTGCAAATTTGAAGTAAATCAAATCTTAGTTTGGTTCTGCATTGCATATGCATGAAATTATACATTTTATTAAATGAAACATTTTGTAGTGGACAATTGAAATACATTACATCACTGTGCTCTTCTACAACAGATGAATGGACCAGGAGAAATTGAGTATGGAGTAGGAGCGCTGGAGGGGGACACGACACCACACAATCTTGAGGTATTTTGTAGAGTTCTGCAATGTATATAATATATTTAGACGTTTTATTTATCTGAAAATATAAAATTGTTGATTGCTGTTAATTTTCAAATATTTTTCATAAAGAATGCCAATATGATGAGCAGCATCAGGAAAGGTGTGGAATGGTTGAAGGACAATCACCCGCTGATGAAAGCAAGCATTGACAGCATGGAGGAGGAAGAAAGCCCTTTCTCCACTACATTCACATTGTGCCACAACTTTGGATGAGGATGATAAATTAAGAGCCACATTCTATTTTACATTTAAAAACAGAGAGGTCATGCCCTTTTTCATGTCTGAGGTTAAGGACAAAGAAAAATGTTAGAGTGTCATCATTTTAAAACCCTGACATTTAATTATTATTATTTATTTTCTAATTGGTGACAGACTTGCTGTCTGTCTGTCTGTAACAGTATGTCTGTGTATGTACTGTATATTAGACGGTCTGTCTGTATCAATATGTCTGTCTGTCTCAGTGTGTCTGTGTATGTATGTCAGTATGCCTGTCTGTCTGGATCAGTATGTCTGTGTATGTATATTAGTTTGTCTGTCTGTATCAGTATGTATGGCTGTGTATCAATATGTCTGTCTGTATCACTGTGTATGTGTATCAGTGTGCCTGTCTGTCTGAATCGTATGCCTGTCTGTCTGTATTAGTATGTCTCTCTGGTAATTGAATTGAAATATAATTGTATTCTTGGTAATGTCTTCAAAATTAATAAAATATTTGAAATAATTGTTAATAATTTGTGTTCAAGTCATTTGTTTCATCAGGCAGATTTAATTAATTTAAGAATAATTAGACAAATATTGATTTAGACTAATAGTTCGCCTTTGAATGTCTAATCAGAAGTTTGTGTTATACCAGGTATTGAGCAATTAAGTGTGTGTGTGTGTGTGTGTGTGTGTGTGTGTGTATATATATATATATATATATAGGCCAGGCTATTTATTGTTTTGGAGGAAAAAACGTAAAAGATTAGTGTGCTCCTGATACAAGCACTGTTTTATTTCAGTAAAGGAACCTGAAAGCCTGCGAGCAACAGCAAAAAAATAACTAGTAAGCAAAAATAATTGGTAACAAATACTATATAGGTTATTGACACTGCGCGTGCACGGGTAAAACTGTTGAGGTGAAACTGCGCATGTGCTGGGTGAAACTGTGGCTCTGCAGACTAATAAGCAAAAATAATTGGTAGCAATAACCATTAGATCGTTTTAATACTGAACAATTTGCGCGGGTAAAACTGCTATATTGAAACTACGAATGCGCAGATAAAACTGCTTAAAACTGTTGTGGCGAAACTGCGCATGCGCGGGGTAAAACTGCTGGTGTAAAACTGCTGGGGTGAAACTGCGGCTCTGCGGCGAAACTGCGGCTCTGCGGCTCTGCAGACAGATATTATTAGACCGTTCTGCAGTAGGGCTTGCTTACAGTGAGATACAAGTCAACTGTGCTCCAGGACAGACTGATATAAATATTTCAAAGGAGAAAAAATGGGATTGTCTGGATCAAAACCAGTGCATCAACCAAATCCAGGTGAGAGGGTCATTCTTCCCTGTGATTTTTATTTATTTATACAGAACACGTATGCATACACCATAGATTTCAAATTGATACATAATACCAAATTAATGTTAAACTTATTTTATTTTTCATAGAACTGGATAGACCATGGCGGAACTTTGACTGGGGGTAAGCTATACATTACAGACAGTTGGCTACTTTATTTCGCTTTTATGCAGGCTAGATATTATCTTTGTGCATAGCAGTCAAAACAGTGATCTATTCAGTTAAAAGTGCAAATTGTTTAAGCTAAGAATTTGATTTCCTTGTAAAATATTATTGGTTTCTCTCACCATTGCAAGAATCTTGTGTTTAACAATATATTTGAAGTAATTCTGCTGAAGTCTTGAGTTGCTAGCAAGGCACTTATAGGGGACTCAAGCACTTGGACGTGGAAAAATATGGTTAGCCATGATGATGTGTTATATTTTTTATGTATTTTTTTTTTAACATATGTTATTATAACAAATAATTGTATGAATTATTTTAGCATTAAAATGTATCCAACCTTTCACTTTGGTAAAAATAACAAAAAGTAGAAAGGAGTCAATTTAATCAATTTAATGACTATCCTCAGAAGTTATCATTAATAATGACAATGTTGGCATTGAAACTGCCAGATAAGTAATTTGGCAACAATAATTGATATAGAAATAGAGAAATGTACATCTAAAAAAGGGTATACATTAATCTTACAAGAAGTGGATCATTTTGTTACTTCTTAATGGAAATTAACATTATATCATTTAATTTCAAAAACTGTAATGTGGTAATGCTATTCCAAATTAGACTCTATTGTGCCACATAGAACAAATCTGCTTTGAGTTCTGTTCTGTAAAATTGTGTTTTGCTTTAACAGAATAAAAGAAGATCTAAAGGAAAAGCTGGAAAACTTCTCTCCTAGTGATCCAAATGTAAAGGACATCAAGATCCTGGTAACTGGACAAGTTGGAGCAGGAAAGTCCAGCTTTATTAACTCAATCAATAATGCCTTTCAAGGACGGATCACCTCTAGAGTGCTAGTGAATTCGTCTGGTGGTGGCAGTCATAGTTTCACACAAAAGGTATACCTATACAGAAGTCGAATGTTTTCTAAAAGACCCAGAAATGTCTGGTGACAGTGCATTTAGCATTTAAGCTAATTGTTGTATGAGCATTTCTTGGAAAAAATGTTCACAAAAATGTGTGCTTCTATATTTTGATCTTCATTTGAAGCTCAAAGGATTCACCATCAGAAGTGGGGGGAAAACTTTGCCCTTCGTCTTCAAGGACATAATGGGCTTAGAAGCTGAGATATTGGCTGGATCACAGGCAGATGACATCATCAATGCTGTGTTTGGACACGTGAAGGATGGCTATAAAGTAACAAACCACTAAATGAACATTTTGGCAAAGTTGTGTGTGCAGTAGGTTTGACGTTTAACACATTTTTCTGAATTTCCATTCTCAGTTCAATGAGGCGGAGACAATCTCTCACGAGGATCAACATTACACCAGTGACCCTCTCCTCTCTGATCAGGCTTTCTGCCTGGTGTACGTCATAGACACAAATACAGTCGAACTCACAAATGAAAAACTTATTGACAAGCTGAAGATCATCCGCAAGAGAATCAGTGAAAGGGGTGAAACTGAATGTTTATTTTTATTCATGAGTTCACATTTATTAGGAGTTAAGTGTTGTTTTCGATGTCCAGACACAGGCTGAATGACAAATGCAAACAGGGCATGTTTCAATGTACTTTTCAACTTTTTTTGCCTAATTATTTATATGACCCAGACCATGTGGGTCAGTTATGTAGATACTGTATGCACAACAAAATGCCAAACATGTGTTAAATTTTGTTGAGGAAAAAAACTTGTTATAGAACCTTTACATTGCCTCTGCATTTGCTGTAGGGATTCCTCAAGTGGTTGTCATGACCAAAGTGGATGAAGCATGTCCGCTGGTCAAGAAAGATCTAAGGAAGATCTACACTAGCAAGATCATCAAAGAGAGGGTTTGTGATGTCAACCAAAGACATACGCTTGTTTAAATTTTACAGATTGCAAGTATACGTATATTGCCCATGTTGATCTGATTCTTCTAATAGCCACATCTGATTTTCTGACCTAACATTCTGTTCCTGTCCAGATGGAGTTGTGCAGTGCCAAAATTGGTGTGCCATTGTCAAACATCTTCCCAGTGAAGAACTACCATAACGAGATTAACACAGATGATGACATTGATGTTCTGATACTAAAGGCACTTGAACAGATTGTTTATATTGCCAATGATAGATTGGTGGACAATGAAAGCTACTGACAAAAATCAAGCATATAGCATCTGTTCTGGATATTATGTTAGTCAAGCTCACATCAGCTTATCCACGTCTACCTGTAGGAATACGATATTCATAAGCTCTTTCAGTATTATCAGCTATCTGAATGTGCTGCATGCGCTGGGAGTTTTTGCTCAGAACAGAACCATACCGCCAATCCAAACTGTATTTGGCAATCGTATTTGACATCACATATACAGTATTGATGCATTTGGAGTGGGTCATTCTTTGAATGTGATACATTTTCTTTATCATTTAAGAAAGATTGTGGATTAAAATTACAATGAAGGATTATGTTTTGTGTTAAATTCTATAAATAAATGTACAGTGGGGTTCAAAGTCAATGAATATCTGGGACTAAAAATCTAATATAAACCTGAAAATGAATGTAAAGATTCAGAATTAAAACTATTAAATTACACAAATAAGTAATGTGGGAATAATGCACTGACACTCTTGTATTTTTGATTATTTAAAACAAACATGAACAAAACTTTTACTTATTGAGATCTGTTGAACAAATATAATATTTAATCATTAATTGTTATTTTTTTCTTGACAATACATGTATTCAGCCTGTCCAAAACAGTGAATCTGGAGCAATGTATACATTTAGATTGAGAGAAAGCATGACTTTCTTGAAATTCATGTTGAAATGTATTCTCTGCATGCTCAGCTCTAAACTAGATTAGAATATTATATATATATATATATATATATATATATATCATGAGTATACAATGAGTATATTATTATTTTTTTTTTGTCACTGATTTTACACCTTAAGAGTCGATACACCCGAACAGATTAAATTAAAGGGGTATGACCCAAACATTTTATTTGGGTGAGGATGAATACATTTAAATTTCAGTGTGAATTATCTTATTTAATAAATTTAATTATATTATTGAATACATACTCATTTGATAATGTAAATTTAATGTGTTATTCTCTGGTATTTTGAGAGCTCATCGTGAACTGCAGGGAAGTGCAAAATCAAGTCAGATTTAGAGGAACAACAATATAGGAACAATTGAACATTTCAGATTGTTTAATCACTCTTTTTGTTTTGCTGAGGTAGGCTATTGGTTGCATTTTGCAATTTCATTGATGTGTTCTTCTATTAACATACAGGGCTAATACCCAAAAACTCAGTTTTAAACTTATCAATTTAATTTGATCTATGAAATGGAAAGGACATCTTGCATTCAAATTAAATCAAACACTCATTTGCTGTTGGAACTCAATCATGATGAACTGCAAACAGCATGACTGTGCAAAGTCAAGTCATAGCCTTTACTTCCAAATTACTTTCAGTTTCTATTTCCAGGAAATTCGGCCTGTTCTTATAAAATGAAGCTCTAGCATAAGTTCTGCCAGGAAGAATCAATTGTTACGTCACTCATTACCTTCTCATCAATCGTTTTCTAATACTTGCAGTATAAAAGACTTACAGTCGCTGCTGATGCTGACGTTTCCATTTATCTCCATCCTCCCCACCACCACAAGACGGTCCCTTCCCCTCCATCCTCCCACCACTACCAGGACAGGGTCGGCTGCACCCCTGCCTTCGTCTTTAGGCAGGAAATGCAGAGTCAGTACTCTCAGATTGTGAGCTACTGACGGGACCTATGCCAAAGCTTGCTGCATGGGCTGTTAATAAATTAATTGTTACAGTGTTATTCTCCCGAGTCTTTCTGGTAGAACTTGTGATTTCTGTTTGAATAGGATCTGTTTGAAAAAATATGCATGTCAGTAAGTGACGGATAGCTTGGACTAAAAGGGAGTTTCATATGTGGTTCAGATGAAGAACCTTTAACATCCGAACCATTCCATTGCATAAAAGTTTCTAAAACTTGGTATGAACTTTTTAAATTTCTATTTGCATAGTATTTTGCAATAATATTCATTTCAATAACGGTAGGCTATGTGTGTAGTATATATATCTCTTTCATTAGCCTATGCATTTGAGTATTTGACATATATAGCTCGAAAAACGTGTGTATATCTGTTGTGGTGCGGACTTGATTTCAGTTGCTTTAAGTATAAGCCATCTGTGTTCCATGATAGAGCTGATATTAAAGGGTTAGTTCACCCAAAAATGTAAAAAAAAAAAATGTCATTAATGACTCACCCTCATGTCGGTCCAAGTTTAAGATATTTCTGATTTAGTTTTCTGTCCCTCCTTTGAAAATGTATGTACAGAATACTGTCCTTGTCCAGAAAGGAAATAAAGACATCATCAAAGTGGTCCATATGACATCAGTGGTAGTTAGAATGTTTTGAAGCATCGAAAATACATTTTGGTCCAAAAATAACCAAAAATACGACTTTATTCAGCATTGAATTGTCTTCCGGTTCTGTTGTCGAGCCGCGCTCACAAGTCAGTGACGCTGATGACGTAAGATGCTGGTGGCGTGTTTCTGGTGTGTCCATGTATTCGGGTTCAAATAAATATGGTTGGGCAAAAAAATGCAAGTCTTCCTCTGTGTCGAAATCCTTAGACATGTTTGTGAAGTTTGTGAAGAACTAGTATTGTTGTGTCTGTGTAGATGGTGATGACGTGTAACATTTTACATCTAAAAGACATTACATTTACAACGTGATACAAGTTCTAGCCAACATTTGACAATGATAAAAGTGTGTTTGTGAAATACTCCTTGGTTTTTTTTAGCAAGATGTAAAATAGCTCTTCCTGCTACTTGGAAATAAACACTTGTTGTTGGCACCGACTCTTTTCGTATAGCCTTTTTTCTGTGTAATGGTAATGGGCTATATGCACGCATAAGTTCCGCATTTGACGCAAGGATGCTCGTCCATTTCCGGTTGTGGAGATTTAAGTGGAGGAAAACCGAGGTAAACGGGATTATGGCAGAGTCTTCAAAATTAACTGTCCTCCTGTCTTTGAAACGAAACGTACATACGTTTAGATGTAATTTTATATATAGTTATGGATATTTAATATAATTTAAAAAAGAAGCATAAACACAGCGAGAGGTGTCTGTTTTATCTGTTTTTGTGACTAACGTTTCTTTAGTATAACCATGGAGTATAAAATTCAATATAAATTCTCGGTATTGCATTGGACTCTATGATCGGCGGAAGTTATCAAGCATCGTTACACCTTCACCGGAAATACCGCCGTGCATAGAGCCCATTGGTAGTCTGCCAACTTTTGCGGTCCATCTGTATTTTCAAGCAAAGAGCCAACCAGCAGAGGGCACGTATGAGCTTGAAACAGTTTATGACGTTTGTGGATGTCGCGAAGAAGAGCGGATATAAAAGCCGTGGTTCAACACTAGTCCTGCCTCTCTTTCCTCAGACAACGTCTAGTGATCAAGAAGTTTGGTGAAACATGTGCGTGTCTTCAGAAACCCGCTTTGCGGTTGCAAGCATGTAAGTATTTTTTCAGAATCCCAATACTAGCGTAAGTTTGCGATATTAGTTAAGACCCACCTTTATCTGCATTTATGATTTGAGTAACACTAGCATAAACGTTTTAATTGACTTTATTGCGTGTAATTATACATTTAAACCCCTACATCTCCCGCCTGGTTTTCGTTTGAGGGCTTGAATTTGGTTTACACGGGAACCGCATTTGAACCGATCTTTGTTTTTCGCTTGTAGGGTCTCCAGTCTGGATCATGTCGGGAGGACAGGAACACGTGGACTTGGATGATGTCCGCCATTGGCGTTTGAACGAGTAACATCTGCATTTGATGCATTGATTCTAAATCGCGATGAATGCGATCAAGCGATTGAGGTAAGTGAACCTACACGAGGGGTTCTGATGTATGCATTTGCATTTTGAGTAAAATTATTGTTGAGCCGTTGATGACTTCTATTACTTTTCTGACACCTCGTATGAACGCTGTATTCAGCAGCTGATTATACAATCTAGTCTGAGGCTCTTTCTCGCATGATACATGTGACTAAGTTTCCCACATTGCACTGTTTTATTGTGCTTTGGTAGTGAATGTTTAGTGGGTGAAGATACTACTATTCTGGTATATATATATATATATGTATGTGTGTATTTATATTCTCCTTGTTAAAATCAAAGTTCTGTACATTAATCTGATTCTATAATAGCTTGGCCCGCTTTTTTTTGCATTGATGTGACTCTCAATGTTTTCATTGACTTTATTTTGTGCAAATTATATTAAATCCTTAAATCTCCCGCCAGGTTTCCGGTTGTAGAGTCTCTAGCTGAATCATGGGAGAACAAACTCTTGGACTTGGAGGATGTTCGCCTTTGAACGAGTATAACATCTGCATTGTGCGATCAAGAGATTACTGTAAGTGAAACTTAGACAATGGGCTCTGATGTGCACTTTTTGAGAAGTTGAGCCATTGATGACTTCAATTACTTTTCTGACACCTCGTATGAACGCTGTATTCAGCAGCTGATTATACAATCTAGTCTGAGGCTCTTGCATGTGACTTATTTTAGGTTATTCTTTATATTTTTAATTATGCCTTTTGTAGTGAATGTTTGGTGGGGCAGATGCTATTCTAGCCTTTTTAGTAACTTGTAGCCTTTTTAATTTAAAACATTTCAAAGCTTAATCGTTCGATCCCTGTTTAAAATTAAATGCTTGTATACTAATGTGGTTTTATAATTAAAAAGATTGGGACCTAATGTGTTTGCGAACAAGCCCCAGTCATTTAAATTGTATCATATCTGGGAAGCACGTAACTACAAAAGTCAACCAATGAAGTGTGTGAACTCTTCCTTTTTGTAATTTTTTTTTTTTTTTTTTGCATTTAATGTACGTCAAGCTCCCTAAAGCAAAATGTGGTGGTGAGACCACTTAATTTTTTCCAATATTGCAATATATTTATATACTTTTTTTTTTTTTTTGTCAAATAGGTTGACTGGTCGGCGGTTAATGTTGATCGTAAACTCTACCTGAGCAACTTAACTCCATATGATTTTCTCTGGACTCCTTGAGGCTGCAAGGCATGTACACTTGGATATGATGCAGCTTTACATCCTTTATACACGGTTTATTTGCAAACGTGAGATCCAAGAAGTCTTTTGGTGTCTTGCAGTTTAGAATCCGATCTCCTGTTTATGTGTGGTCACTGGAAATTAATAAATTTTTGAAACCCTAAAATATACAATTGTGCACTTCAAATTACATGTTTGGATTTGTTTCAATAAAAGTTTGAACAAAACCTTGACTTTTTTTTTTTTTTTTTAATCCTGTGTATCAGTCTAGTTTCTATAATTAAAAAAGTAAGCTCAAGTTTAGGATAAAACGATAAAATGTATCAATTGAGGTATAATGCCAGCATGAAGCATTTTTAAAACTGAGAAATGATTGAACCTAATATAGCATCCGGCCAATATGAGTGATGTGATGAACGATACATCGAATACACCACCATACGAGACTGATCCACTCGGGGCATTTCTGACGACAGGAAGACCGGGTTTCAGAGACCGTTACATGCTCTCTACTTCCGGATTATTGCTCATAAAGATCGCTTCGTTGTGTAGTTCAACAGCCGAATGATGTGTCGGAGAACGTTAATGCATTCGTGTGTCGCTGAGTGACGAGCTTTGAACTCAATCTACGACGTTTTTATGTAGACTCGCGCAACTGTTGGATTTCACGCGTTTAAATGAAACTTATAAGGTGAGTAACGTTAAATGTGGCGACGCTGGAGATGAAAGAAAATAGAGAAATACGATTAAAATAGCGACTGTTCGGAATAGAGAGGAGGGTATTGTCAATGCTGTCTTTTTTCTGTCTAGCTGTCTTTTGTGATGTGACACCCACGCGCCACAAAGAGAAGCTAAACGCTACTCTTTTACGTGGGTAATAAAAAAATGTTTATCTTTAAACCTCTGCATGTCGATTCTTGAAAGTTACGTTGTACTGTTAAAATGATTGTTATTTCCTAGAGACTACTGTTCTATGCTCCCTGAACCGATTTGCGTGCTGCCTGACTGATGTTTATGGGAGTGGTAGAAAATACGGTGTTTTAATGCTGCTTTGCGTAGAACTGAGCATTTCTAAGATTTGACTAAACGTAAAACCGGAGCACGTAAAATTGAGCTGTCGGGGATTCATTGCCGTCTACGAACAGTTGACATCTGGGAGGATGTGCTGCTGATAGCAAGTGCTAATGGGAGAACACATTTTGAGTGATGCTGGCTCTTACCGTACGGTTTCAAGTAGTTTAGGCTCTATTAATAAGGTTTTGGCTTCATGAGGTAACTTTAATTTTCCTCCAAATATAAAAAAAAACAATGGTAATTTAACTAATACGGACAGCCTCTTGGATTCCTAGGAACCATGTTTTAAATTTCTAAAATAAATAAATGTATTTTATTTGCTGGGGCTTACAGTATCACTCTCCAGAAATTATAAACAAGAAAACAAATAAAGCTAAAATTTTCTTTTTTTTTAAATATTCTTTATATATCAGAAACTTGTCTAAAATTTCACTGTGGCATAAACAGCAGAGGACAATGACTGTGACAATGGTATTTTTGATGCTTTTATGAAAATGACATGTTTTGTAAATTAGTTTTATTATTATCATTATTAAAATAGTTTCTTCCGTGTTTTCAACAAAATAATGAGCCAACATCACTAAGAGATGATAAACATGATTTCTTTTTTGTGGGGCGCATGAGATTTAGTAAGTGTTGACCATTATAATGAATACTAGAACAAATCAATATAGGCCATGTTATTTGGGTTACTAACAATAGAAATTAGGACAGATGTGGGTTATATGCCTTGAATTAGATGTGGTCATTAAGAAACAACCATAGTTACAACCATAACTTAGCAAGTCAAATCAGTTTTGTTTGAGCTGATTTCAAATTGCTTATTTAAGTCTTTATTAACCATCATGATGCTACTGTGTGGTCAAAAAATCTGTTCTTACTGCTTTTTGTTCAAGCAAATATCTGACAAACAAATATACAAATGTAACATAAACATTTAGGAAAATTGTGTAATACTCTTATCATCCTTCCAAGTAATGTGCATTCATTTATACCAAATTACTACTGAATTGGCACATAATGTCAGTATCTGCATCACATTTTTAAGTTTAGCTATTTTTCAGCAAAACTATAACGTAAACTAGTGGTCTTGAATTCAAAGTGTCACTTTTGTGGTACAAAAGAAGAAGAAAAGAAACCACACACAGCCTCATTCCTTTTCCGTCACAGTCTCATATGTTTCCATGACAACAGTGACATCAGCACTGTGGAGGGATGTGTGTAAGGATGAAAGACTCATCTGTGGTTCTCCATGGTTACCATCCACTGCCAGCCAACTGCAAAAGTTATTATCAGTCACATGATCATTTGACCTATATGGTGATTAACTCATCAGCAATTATAATAAAACAATGTAATAATGCATTTGCTAAAAAAAAATGGTTACACTTTTGTTTAGGGTTATTCACATGAGGCTATATTACTAGGATATTGGTTTAAAGCACATGCATACACTCTTAAAAAATGCTGGGTTGTTTTAACCCAAATTTGGGTCAAATATGGAAAAACCCAATTGTTGGGTTAAAATGTAATAAAAAAAAAAATAATACCGTTGAAAGTGAAATTTGAAGTTGGGTTAAAATTTTAAATGACATTTTTAACCCAACATTTGGGTTTGTCCATATTTGACCGAAATTGGGTTAAACCAACCCAGCATTGTTTAGAGTGTATTAGTGCCTTTTTCTGCATGACCATATTCTACATCCCTTAATCATACCCAATAACCATTAATAAGCCGTAAGGAGTTTATTGAGGCAAATTTGTATTAAAATCTCATTGAAAAAGGCTACTTTTATTTTCATGCTCTACAACATGTCTGTATAGGAGTGAGTGAAATACAGTATGTGGTGACATTTATGGATTACACAGTAGCCTATGTTGAGTTACAGAATCGTTTATTTAATCAAAACATTTTATAGAAACCACCAGTTTAAAAGAATTAACTTTGTTAAACAACATTCAAACTCAAATGCCAAGGGCATCATTACCCTAGCTTTAGGTAAGCAGGTAGGTAACAGTAGTATGTAATGTGTTGGCTTAAATTAGCTTTACCTGATCCTGCATTTTCTAACTTTTTCTTTTTGTTTTTAGATTTATGAACAATCGTGTACCATCTAACAAGAGATATCAGCCAACAGAATATGAGCACGCTGCTAACTGTGCCACACATGCGGTGAGTTGTGTTTAGAATAAGAATAAGCTACACTAGAATAGGGAGGGATTAAGGAATCCCTGTAGTAAAGTAAAACGGACCGAGCACCAAAACACACTTGCAGCTAATCAGGAGTAATGTATGTATATACACTCATGATGGGGGAGGTGCCTGTGTTGCAGTGTGTTTGTGAATTTAGGGGTGGAGCTTTCAAGATAGGGGTGTGAATCTTTTGGGTAGGGGCGTGCTTGTTTTGGCGATTTTAAATATCAACAGCGTTTTTTCAGAAATCGCTTACTGCACCTTTGAAAGATGTTTTATTATCAAAGTTCAGGATGAGCATATTCAGATATTTAACCTAATTAGCACGAGAGGAGGCATATATATATAGCCGACCTACCTCTATCCCATGACAGTTTTCCAGCGTCCCTTCACCACCTCAACTCCTCAATCTTAAATATTTCCTATCCCAACCAGGGATCGGGGAGTACTCTGGGTTCTGGCCAAAATCAGCACGCCAAATATGCATACTTTTACTTTATCCGATATGTGAGAGAGGGTGAACTCATAAAGTGCTCATGGAAGAGTCAGTTGTCAGGGATTTGGCTGGTAAGTAAAGTCAAGTGACTTTTATTTATATAGCCCTTTATATAATATACATTTTTCAAAGCAGCTTTAAAGTGATAACAGGAAAATAATAGATTTTGGTTGTTGTTCTACTGAAGTCCGTTCAGTTAATTTAATCTATAAAGCAGTTCTGCAAAAAAATTACGTCTTCGTCTCATACAACAGGATCAGAACTGTCAGATCAATAATGTTGTTGAATATTAAAGGTACAATATGCAAGATTGTTTCGCCACCAGGGGTCGCTAACCTCTTACAATAACAAAGACGTATATTAATGACGTATATTAAGCAGAATTATGGATCTTGTCGTCAAGCTGATGGATCTTTTTTGGATGAGTGAATACAGTGATGTTTTTAACATGACTGTGGTATGAAGCAGGGCACGATTGCTTGAACTTGATGTAACTACTGTTGTTGAACCTAGCTGGATATTAAAATTGTGCTGTATTGACGGGGTGGCTGGGAAAACAAAAGTTGAGTTGTAGGTAATGTTCTTTCATCAATCCGCCAGGCAGTCTGAGATCCATGCAGCTGCCATGGGATCATCTGGGTTGAAATGATCAGCAATGATAGGAGAAATCATGTTCCTGTATTATGAGTCCCAATGATGTAGTGTATATGGAGAGGTCCAAACTTGATCATAAAAATGTACATATATACAATAAATAAATGCCATACATTTGTTTTGAATATTTCCTATAGTCTAAAATCTGCACATATTGTTCTATTTAAATAATCTGTGACTATTTTTTATTCTCAGCTCTGGATCATTCCCAGCATTTTGGGTGGGATCTTGTTGTACCTCTTATCTGATGACCACTGGGAGGAGATTTCCGCATGGCTTTATGGGGCGGGACTATCAAGTCTTTTCATCATATCCACAGTTTTCCATACTGTCTCCTGGAAAAAGAGTCATCTCCGGTAAGACTATGAGCTAAATCAGCTTTTTGATCAGTACATTGTTCAGTTTGTGTACTGGGAATTCAGTCACTTGAACATGAAGTGATATTGTTTTCATTTAGGAAAATCCAGCTAGGGTAGCTTGAATAACCTTTTAGGCCTGTACTAAGATAATCCATCTTAATATTTATTTGCACATGTGCTTGAGAAGTGATATCTTACTTTACTTTTTAGATCGGTTGAACACTGTTTCCACATGTGCGACAGGATGGTGATCTATTTCTTCATTGCTGCATCCTACACACCATGGTGAGCTCATGTACAAACTGAATGTTGTTTATGCATCAAATTAAGAAATTAGTTTTAAGTCTGCATTAGGGATTAATGGCTTTGTGTTTGGCTTTCATACATTGACACAGTTAGAAGTGCAGGTTGGCAGTTAGGGCTACGTTCATATTGTCAGTTTTTGGGATTGTCAACTGCATTTACTTACAGGCACGAGTACTGTGTGTTACAAGCTCATATCTCTGTCGCTGTAAGTTACCGAAACCACCAACATACCGTAGATGCCAATTTGTGCAGCGCAGAGCGGCTCTCTTGGACTGTGACATGACAGAGTAGTTGTCCAGTCCAGTTGTGTTCATCTCTTTTGTCCACTTCTAACTACTGTCCTGATTTCTTCGATGGGAGGGTCTATACGCCTTATTCACGGCAGCGCCATCTTTGATTTTTAATGAGAATGAAAGCGAGGCTGTGAGGGATAGACTTGCATCTATTCAATGGGCTGTACTGTTATTTAATGTGTTTTTGGATTGTTCTGCTCATGAAACACTGGAAAAATATCTTTCCAAGAAATGTCAGTTGACAAAAAAACCCTGACAATGTAAGCTGTGGAAAATTGTAAGTAATCTAGACGCTTTATTCAGCTTTTTACTGCGGATGCCATTGGAAACACGGTAAGTCTATCCCTCACAGCCTCACTTTCATACCTGTCATGGCGCTGCTCTGAATAAGGTCTATAGGCTGGCAAATATATGGACTTTTTCAGATCTTTCAATGTAATGAATGAAATTAGCTCACACAACTTACAAATGGACATGATCATGGAAAACAGAAAAACATACGGAGAGCAGTAGGCAGCTTTTGTGACAGCCATGCCTGAACATGCAGTAAGTGTGTATTAGAAATCAGGAATGGTGAGAGAACATTGTGCTTGGTACATTTTTCGTCTTTAAACCAAACTTAAATTAAATACTTAAATCCTGTCTGGCTAGCGTGCTTCCCATAATGTTTATGCATTTAGACGGTGAGCGAGCAGTCTTTTGTGGTTGTTCGAACATATTCGACCACATGAGCATCTACACTATGAAAACAGTCTGGTCAAATGAGTTTTCAACTACCTCTGGAAGTGGTTGAAAGTGGACAAGCTCAAAAAAAAAAAAAAAATGTAGAACCCACTTACAACTGTATTTAGCGTCATCTACTTGTGCTGTGCGAATGTGGCCATGAAGACCAAGGGTTCAAATGTGCCTTTTTTAGTTTGTTTCCACTAAGATGTGTGAATCTGTTTTTAGCAGAAATACTGATGGTGCCATAGATTCTGTTAACACAGAGAAATGTTCCTTATTTTGGAGCACCATTAATTCAATAAAAGGATGTGTTGCTTAAAGTCGCAGAAAAATCATAGACTGTAAAAAAATATGGACGTAGTATCCGTGACGTCACCCGTAAGTTTTTGAAAAGCATTTTTGAAGCCTAAAGTGGGTGGGGCCGGCTGTCGGCCATCTTGGCAGCGCGTCGCCTCTCGTCACTACCGGATCAAATAAAATGGGCAAAGAGGCGGGTCGTGGGTGGAGCTGAGGTGCTAAATACCACTGAATGTATATTTAGTGTTTATATCAAACTGTGAGACTTCCACAGATAGTTAATTAATGAATTAAGGATGTAATGGCTTTATGGCAGGCTGACGCTGCGGGAGCTTGGTCCATGGGCTGCCCACATGCGTTGGGTTGTCTGGGTGATGGCCACTGTAGGAACTGCCTATGTATTCTTTTTCCATGAAAGGTGAGCATGTGTTTGACAAATGACAAGTTTTTATTCTACTTACATTTTCACTTTAGTACGTTTTTTGTGCTACATGTGTTTCTTGTGTCCTTTATGTTACAGGTTTAAAGTTGTAGAGCTGATTTGTTACATAGCAATGGGTGTTTTTCCCGCCCTTGTCATCCTCTCTATGGTAAGAAAATGAATGCTTTTAGTTGAAAATGTCATGACAGGCTCATTCGAATGAAATGAAATGTCTGTTTTCCTTATAGGCAGACAGTTCAGGTCTGTGTGAGCTGCTGGTTGGTGGCGGGTGTTATGTTTTGGGCATTGTGTTCTTTAAAAGTGATGGAATAGTGCCCTTTGCTCACGCTATATGGCATCTCTTTGTTGCAATGGGAGCAAGCATCCATTACTATGCCATCTGGAAGTACCTGTACACACCTCTCAATCAACCAACCAGTACGGCCCGGTGACACACCTATGCATACACCTAACCACAAATCATTTGAATATATATTTACCACTAAAGTGCTAAAATTCGACTAAAGCATAAACAATATTGTTTGTTTGTTTTTTCTCTTGTGTTTTTGCTAGTGAACAGTTTGACTGATGTAACTCTTGTCACTTATTAATAGGTCTTTAACTAGCACAGAAATTACAACTAGCCTTTGTGAGACTACAGGCAGCAGGGGTCATTTTGGACCTGAAGCCGTGTGCAATCCTGAGACTGATAAAGGATCCAGAACATGAACATTTCTGGAAAAGTCTATGGACATATTACATGACGGTTTACAATTTTTTAAAAGGTATATACTGAGCAAATGTAAAATCACTGCCAGATATTTGTAAAAACACTCATCCTGGATAGTAATTACTTGACTACAGTTTGTAGTGTTGTTTTTTTTAATTGATGTAAGGTTATTCTGCCAATTCTGCCACTGCCAGTGGGGAGATATTCTTATTTCTGTCAGAAATATGAGTACATTTTGTATTACTGTACACAGTATCGATTCTCCATGCTTCTAGTCTAGTGCAAGTTTGTTGCATTTTTGGGTGTGTAATGTCTTTGGAAAATGCCATAAGTGCTTGATGACAATGTCCAGGGAAAGATTTGCTTAAAGATATGTTTAGGGTTTTTCGACTCATACCACATTATGATTGTGTTTTAAATTGTTCTTTCAGATTTAAAATATGCTTAATTTGATTTACTAAAATCAATCAACTCGAGTACAATAGGGTTTCAGCAACAACAACAAAATGTAGGGGTTAGGTCACAGCTCAGTTTCATTCTTCATTCATTGTTACATCTTTCGTACTGTTTATGCAAGCGCTGAAGAAGCCTACAAAGCTGAAATTCAATAACAGGCATTTCGTTTCTGACATGTGACGTAGGCTATTGACAGACTGGGCCGTCTGAAAATTAATTTTGGATGCATGCAAATCTATTGAAGGAGACCCACAAAACAAAATTAGGAACCTTTAAATTAGCATAATAGGGGCACTTTAAAGGCTTTTTCCCATTTTACTGCACTCAATTCCAGTGAAAATCTGAAAATAAAGTGTTTTATTTTATTTATTTTATTATTTAACGTTAAACATTTTTAGCTGATGTAGATCACAGTCTATGATGTAGATATTATTTTAAGAATCATTTTGTATTAGTGCTTAACGGGATATGAAAAACAGATAGCCTACACTGAAAATCGCCAGCTATTTATCCCCGTGAACCGGAAGTTGCAAAAGATTTTTCTCCAGTGCTGTGACGTATTTCCAAGTGAAACGGAATATTGAACAGAGGGCAGGGTTTTACTCTAGCGCTCCTCCTCTCCATCTCTCGCTCATAGCAAACTAACGGTTTGAGGGGAGTGGTTAAGCGTTTCCCCACCCAAGTTGTGAAACCTACGTCATCAGAAAAAGAAACCGTTCCAGACCGGAAGTAACTTTTCAGATTTTGATTAAAGATTACGAAGGTAAAACATTTTTTAAATATATTTTTACTTGCACGGATTAATTGTTCACCACAAGACTAGTAATATGCGCTAACAAAGTAAATAGGTTCAATTTTGATTTCACGGGGACTTTAAAGGTTTCATGAACAGGAGTAAAAATAACACATATTTTTAGTCAGGTTCACCGCAGATTGAGGAACTTACCCAACAGTTACCCAAAAACCGAAAATTCTGTCTTGTTTAAGGCCTTGTTTACACCTGGTGTTAAGATATTTTTGGTTGATCAGATTACAAGAAGTCAGGGACCTGTCGCTTTTGTCCACTTTCAACCACTTCTGTCCTGATTTCGACAGAAAAACAAGTTCGGAGACGACAGAAAAACAAATGGAGTGCGGCAGCTTTCGTTTCTGCTCTGACAGCCAGAATTTTATAAAGCGAACGATCGCTCAAAATGAACAAATCTTTTTCCGAGTCATTTGGTTCATTAAACAAACGAAACGAATGAATTGACTCGGAAAAAGATTCGTTCATTTTGATGAACGAGTTCGAACAGGGGAGTCACGAACGTGCATCACAGTATAGAGTAAGGCGACCATTTGAGCTTATAAAACTTAAACTTTGTTATTTATTTATTAAATGATCGATCGTTTCGCTTGATAAGACCCTTATTCATCGTTTAAAGCCCTTTGAACAGTTTGCAGTTTGCACTGAAACTGTCTTTTGGAAGTCCATGCTGGAATGAAAAATGAGAAAAATGCTGGAATGTTTTCATCAAAAATCTTAATTTCTTTTTGACTGAAGAAAGACAGACATGGACATCTTGGATGACATGGGGGTGAGTAAATTATCAGCAAAAGTGTGTTTTATTTTATTTTTTTAAGTGAACTAACGTTACCAGATGTAAACAGGGCCAGTTCCAAACGGGTATGTGTTTGTCTTTCTTCTGTAGATTATTAAATTAATTTTCCAGTCTAAACTTTGGCTGTTCCAACTTCATAAATAATAAAACTGCAACAATAAAATACCATAAAAAGGTTCCTCATTTTTTGTTTTATGTAAGAAAGAAAATCATAGAGGTTCGGAACAACATGAGGGTGTAAATAATGGCAGAATTTTAATTTTTGGATGAATTATTAGACTCATTTAACACACTTTTGTGTTTTTAGTACCATCTCAGCTTCAACATCTGATTACCAATGTCAAGGTGTGTAAATTAGCCGTCTTTTCCATTGGACTGATCAGCCAAAGCTTTTCCTCTCAGGGTTGCTGAATCACTAGGCCTAATCACTTAGCCCATTCATATTTTAATAACATTTAAACGTTGAAAATAAATTGAACATTGTATTACTGGCATGTGGATCAGGGCTAATAGGTGATCAGGGGCACTCTTGCTGTCACAACCACAAATTGTCAAGAAAAATTAACAGTCTGTAATTATAGACTAATAAGTCTATTAAAAAAGTTTAAATTAGTATGGCCTATACAATAACATAAAGCTCTTAAATATCAGAATAACAGAATTTTTCCCAAAATGTGCATTTGTTATTTTACATCTTAAAAAACTGATATTTAATGTATTATGAATATTGAAAGTGTAAATAGTTCCACATGTACATAAGCATATTTAGCTATAAATGCATTATAATGTTGATATTTATGTTTTCTTTGTTAAGATTATACATGTCATTAGGATTTCATTAGTGGTTTTTGAAAAAGTATTTTTATTTTCTTTCTAAGTTTTATTTCATGATGAGTGAATTTCAGCTGAATTGTGTATGCTATTGAAACACATCGCCTTAGTCAGTGAAGATTTTACGCTTTTAGTGGACCAACAAGGTAAATGTGATTTCACCAAGTACGACATGTTCCTACAGTAGATCAACGTCATTGTTGGTCCTGGAACAACATTCAAATCAACCAATCAGATTTGAAGGACAAGTTTAGGCTTACAACCAGGTGCTTCTACATCTATGTTATTCACATTCATTCAACAAAATATGTTGATCCAGCAACATGTCTTACTTGGCAAAAACACTGTGACCTTGCAAACACACTGTCAGGTACGTTTTTCCGCACCCTTGCAGGGTTTTAGTTGAAAGTAAGGGCTGTTTGTGACTTGAGGTTTCAGTTTGAACTCGAAATTGCTTCTGCTCTCATATTTTTTTGCTTTACCGAGACTTATGAGTTGCACTGACTATGTAATTTTCTGTAAATACATGAGACCCTAAGGATATTTTATTTACCAAGTATTGATGTTACGGATAATGTTCAGTATAATATAAATCGATTTTTTTTTAACACAGTTGTAGAACGAGTTTAACTGTTTCTAAACTTTTGTTCACTAAGTGTTCCCTGCTTTTGTCATATTTGACTGCTTTTTTCAAATCTTTGTTTGGTGTATTCTGCTTTATGATAAATGTGTTTACTATGAAGGAGCAGTCACAGTTTACATCCACCATACAGCTTTCACTGCCACTCAGCCTGAGATTATACATTTAGATTTTCTTTGACCTTGAATGAAAAGAATAATATTTATTTTAACTTATTAGCGTGTGCATACTACTGAATGTACAAAAGTCTTCTTCCTCCAAGTCACTGGAATATGCTGGATGGCAGATGTTTGATAAATGCTGTGATTAATGATGGTGTTTTACATTTACCAATTTACCAGTTAACCCAAAAATGGACAAACCAAGATAGAAGATAACTAAAATAGTTATCACATGTAATGCTATTTTGCCATGATGAATTTTCTTAAAGGGATAGTTCACAAGTAAACACAAGTAAATGATGACAATTTTCATTTGTGTGTGAACTAAACTTTAAATAATGTAGAATTTAGTGTAGTCTGTTCATGATGTCTGACACCGAACCTCAAAAAACATCAAGCTGCCTACCTGTCCTTAATTGGGGAGAATTATGAAAAATATGAATTCAGTAAAATGACTGAATCCTCTATTTAAACTGAATCCACTTGAAACCTTATACCCTGACCTCGCTGTAAATATCATTTGTGCCTTTTCTAGTTTGGGTGTGTTTCGGAACAGTTCAAGGCTTTATGTCGTTGTCCATTCTGCATATAAAAATGTCTTTTGAAGCTTTCACATGAAGGTATTTGTGATAGTGATTTCGCTGCAACGTTTGTATTGCCCCAGTTTTTGAATTTGTATTAAGACCATGTTATTTCATATATACCAATGCTTTTTATCAAGGAAACGTCCTTCTCTCTGAAGCATCATTTGAGTTATGCATTTTATGCATTTTGTATGTCTGTGGGTTAATCAATAAACAAAGAATAAACACCATTTTGATCCAAATTATTCATTAATGTATTGCTTTTATTCACTGAAATTGCAGTTAATGTTGAATACAGTGATGCTGCAGAACAATTTTCACATTTTAACTAAAATGTTCCATATAAAATGCATACAAATAGATTTGGCTTTTAATTAAATCATGTTTTAATAGTCTAGGCAAATGGCTATATTAGATCATTGTTACAGTATTTCTCTGCCATCAGTTCTACCACCAAACCACCAGATGTCGCAATTCTAGTTTGGTTTAACTTCACTGTGATCAAAAAAGAATGGCAATGTTTCGTATGTACAAAATGAGCTGTCTACTTTCAAGGATCTTTCATCATTTTTATGCCATGGATCAATCCATTATACCAATACAGATTTAAACACTAATGTAGGCCTACAAATGTGAGCCAAAAACATCCTGGGATTTGAATGAGTGTATGCCTCTTTCTGAGCTGCCTGATGTCCCAGCAGAGGGCCCCATTTTGATTTTACACCCTCGGGAGACTTCAGATCTATTAGTCGTTCCACTGGAATTAATTATTCATAGAGATCTGCCATGTTCTTAACAGACATTTTCAGTAAAGTGCCCAAATTACATTAAATTGCTATTCCCAGTCACCCGAACATTTGCATAACATTTATTCTTTAAGCTTTGCACATTATTTTAACTGCAGTTTCTCTTAAACCAAGAATTGTAGCCAAAATAAATTTAGAAACTAACTGTCATATAGCCTAATAAAACTCAATCCCAAGAAAGATTAATGGATTGGGTACGGATCTAACATTCAACATGATATTAAAATACACTGTATTGCTATAGTTAGTAGGCCTAGGCAATAGGCTAGTTAATGAATGTTCTTTCACATGGGTGTTCTTGCCTTATTTTTTTATATTTGTTCAGAATCAGTGTGTAGAAAAAATATTGATCATAGTTGCCTAGCTCACTGGAGTTGAACTACACTGTAAAAAAATATTTTCAAGATTTGTTATCACAACATTTTTTTCTTTTGTCAAATCAACTTAAATAATTTATTTAGTTGAGATAACTTATTATTTTGAGTTTCTGATGATTAAATGAATCTCCTTCATTGTATTAACTCACTTTTTCCAGTTCAAACTCAGCTTAAAATTTTAAGGCAACCAACTTACTTTTTTAAGTTAAAACAACAATATTTTTTACAGGCTCTTTATTTGCACATAGGGACACAAAAAAGTATAATATTGCAATATATTTTCATCAACTGGTGTGCATTTTATAAAGTCCCCCTTTGGCTACAGGGTGATAGATTTTATTTCAGAAGACTGGTTGCCCACTGAAGCTCGCAGGATTGAGCCTGGTGGCTGGTACCGGAGACCATGGGGAAACTATTGCTGCTGGAATAGGTGTCAGTGAGGCCATTAGGGGGCGCTCTCCCTGTGGTCTCTGTGGGTCCTATACAATAATGGGACACAATACTGTCAAAAAGCCCCATCTTTTGGATGAGACGTTAAACCAAGGCCCTGACGCTGTGGTCATTAAAAATCCCGGGATGTCCTTTGAAAAAAAAATAAAAAAATAGGGGTGTAACCCCGGCTTCCTAACCAAATTGCCCATTGGCCTCCTATAATATCCCCATATTCATGTTATTTGCAATTTGTATTTATATTACATGCAATTAGTTGAACTTAAGAGAGCACTTTTTGTTAGCTATAACATTAGCCTAATCATGGTACATGTGTGTAACTTTAGTATGTTACTCAGTAGGCTACTTTAATGCAAGAAAAACAAAGTGCACCCTCTTTAAATGAATGCCTAGACTAGTGTAGTTTTATATTATCATTTGCATGTAGCCTATAGTTTTGTCCACTACAAATGTAATATAGTTGAATCAAAACTCATTCCTATCTCATGTAGCCTCAGTTTAATTCGCGAAATAGCCTATTACATATTCTATGGCAAAGCATACACCCTACCTAAACGTCCAAGCGTAACAATGCGAGAGAGCTTCAATTTCTCGGTTCGGCTGTTTCCGGCTGCAGTCGGCTGAGGGAATGCAGACAGTGTAGTAGTCAGTGGAGACGGGCAAAAAAAGAAAAGGAAAGGGATAAACAGCTCCGACGGCTATCCAGGAGCAGCGCCGAAAAATAAAACCAGCAGGTAAGGCATTCCGAGCATACCAACAATAGATTTGTCTACATTGATATCTATGTTTGACACCTCACTATTACTGTACAGGTAGACGTTGTCGCATTCCATGACAGTGACTGGGCGGACCTAAAACTGTATCCCACCGGCCCGTAGAGCTAATTTAACATATGAACAAGAAGAAATACTGGCAAATGTCAATAACAGGAGTCAGGCGAGCGGCTTGTGAGGGATCAGAGCTCTGACTGAGACTGGCTGGCGGAGACCCGTTAAGACGCACAAGCGGATTAGGACTCGCGAGCAGGTGCCTTTGTTGGCTCGCGCCGTTGCTAGTGGAGACCCGCAGTAGCCCGACGCGCTTCTTTAAAATTAATGCCTTCGAATGAGCTTCTCTTCAACACACGGTGAATAACACGAGCGTGACAGGTAAGAACTATTTTGCAACCTTGTGTTTGATGTTTTTCCTTTTTAAGAACCAAAAAGAAACTTTCTTTATTGTAGGCTATACGCCAGTTCAAAAGTGCTGATCTTATGCACGCGCAGTTACATTACAGTAGGCTAGTGTAAAATGTTCATGAAGGTTAAATTATTCATTCTCTTAATGCCCTGTACCTTTAAGAATCAAATAACGTTTTGTTTGAATAATTGTGCACATAGGATGCAAAAATTGATTAATCGAACACTTTAGATGTAGGCTACCTGTAGACTGATATTATTTCAATAAGACGCAGCCTCAACTGTTTGTGAATAGGCTTCAGGAGCACGGTGAAGTATTTTCACGCACGAGCAGATGGTCTCCGTTTAGACTGCCGAGTAGTGGGGATTTTAGCTGATGCAGTCTCTCTCTCTCTCTCTCTCTCTCTCTCTCTCTCTCTCTCTCTCTCTCTCTCTCTCTCTCTCTCTCTCTCTCTCTCTCTCTCTCTCTCTCATACAGTTTAGAAGGTGTTTCTCATGTCTGCAGGATTGGAGACACTCATCTCTGCAGTCTATCTATCTATCTATCTATCTATCTATCTATCTATCTATCTATCTATCTATCTATCTATCTATCTATCTATCTATCTATCTATCTATCTATCTATCTATCTATCTATCTATCTATCTATCTATCTATCTAAATTATTATAGCATAGCTGTCCAGACCTATTCTTTCCATCAAGCTGTATTTTCCATCATATATTTGGCAACATCCCTGTTTGCTTTACACAGAAATTCAGCCTTGCCCATCCTGTCTGTCTGCCTCTCTGAAACTAACTCTGTGTATATTAAACTCGTCTGTATCTCCAGTACAGTTTGTATACAATTGTGTATATATACAGTATATATACTGTCAAATCAATTGAATCCAACATAAAAGTTTGTTTAGTATATGTATGTGTGTATATATATTTGTATATACACATGTAAGGTTGTGAATAGTAACACTGTTGTTGCCATTTGTTACAATTTACTGTTTTCTCAGTTCTAGGGGTTTTTTAACCAATGCACTTTCCGGCACCATGTTCTACGGTTCCTCATCTGCCAGCATGTCTCTGCCATCCAAGAACCGCCTGAAGCGACAGAGTCGCACTTTTACGCAGGTTCTTTACCGGACCCTGAGTTATCGGGATCGTCGCTCTGTGACCGACCTACCTGAGCAGGTACGGGACGATCCAGCTGAGCTTTCCACCCAATCATCTGCACCAGGTGTGCTGAAGATATTTGGTGATGAAATCAGTGCTGGCGCTAACTACAAAAGCGTCCTTGCCACACCTCGTTCCAGCGCCCAAGAGTTGATCAAAGAGGCGCTTGATCGCTATTCTCTAAACAAGGCCTCAGTTTGTAGCTATGTGTTGTGTGATGTGATTGGACGGTTTGAGGGCCCAGACCGGCGGTGGCGGACTGAGTGCCTTCGGGCGCTAGGGAACAACGAAAAGCCCCTTCTCTTGCAGGACCTTTGGAAGCCAAAGGAGGGTTACTCTCGCCGCTTTGAGCTCAGGAGAAGAGCTGAGGTTGAGGAACTGGCAGCAAAAGAGAAGGATACAGTCACTGCAGGTAATGCACAAATGCATTCGTTGAGAAACAGGAGAGGATGTTCTTGCCACGTGATTTTATGTCTTAATTAATTGAAACAGGAAAATCCTGTACAGCAGGGCAAAAAAATGCATGAAAGCACATTATTCCTTCTGTTAAAGGAATAGTTCACTTAAAAATGAAATCATTTAGCAACTCACCCTCAAGTTGTTTCAAACCTGTATGAGTTTCTTTCTTTTGCTGAACACAAAAGAAGAACATTTGAAGAATGTTGGTAACCAGAGTGTTGATGGACCCCATTGACTTCCATAGTATTTATTTTTTGAAAGTAAGTATGGTAGTCAAAGGGGTCTATTTTTTGAAGAAAGCTGCCAATATTATAGTTACAATTATAAAAACAAAAAAAATGTAACTATAATATTTCAATAAAAAAATTAAACAATTTTAACAACTAATTTTTAATATAATAAATTATATAATTTAAAATACCTTTTTTTAGCATTGAACTGATCAGATGTTTGCTTTCAAGCATTGTTTCACTCATTATTTTCAAGAACAAGATTTGATAGTTCCAGGCTGGAACGCAGCATTAGCATGACTGTCATGATCAGATCAGTATTAAGCTAACTGATAGCTTCCAAACAGCTTTGACTGCTCAATTGTTGGATAATTTTGTTTGATTCCAGAAAACGTCGGAAGTGGGAAATGTGAAATTTGATCTCCTACACCACAAAATGGCACCATCATATATTTAGTGCTATAATGTTAATTATGGCAAAGACAACAGTCGTGAAGACAAAATTTATGCATTCGTTTTAAAAACAGCCTAAAAAGCAAAAAGTAAGGTATCGTTATATATTACGCTACAAATTTAATTTTGTACAATGCCCTTCTATCTATCTTTGAAATGACGTCAATTGAGGCCCTGTTTACACGAGAATGCTCACGGGTGAAAACTCTAGACACGAAGGGACCAAATATAGTCTAGGGGAACTAATATTAATGTTAAAAAAATTCATGTCAAGGGACCTTTAACAGAAGCTTAAAATCAGCTATCACATCACTCCTTTTAAGTGCTATCTGAAGATAAAAGTGGTGCTGAACGAATCACTCCAATCAACACTATGGTAAAGATGTGATAACTGGCACTAGATCGTCAATGTTCTTTGTCATTCAGGGCTGCTCAGGTTTGCTAATGCCGACTCGCAGGTGTCAGAGCAAGTGCCAGAGATAAATGCACGACTGGATCTGCCGTAGTATGGCCGGCCTCCAGTAGTTGAATTGAGGTCTCAGTTTCACTATTTTATTTGTGCACTTTTATTGCAGACTATTCATAACATCTTTCCCTCACTGTCTCTCTCTTTCTGTTTGTGCCTGAATGCTGTTGTACTAAATTACAAATTCAACAAGGTGGCCATTGAGCCAAAACACAAGGTGGAAGTTAAATCAATATCAGCAGGAACATTACTCAGGATAATTTATCCTCAGGTTGAAGTGCTATTCTTCTTGGTGGGATAGAAAGAATGTATGCGTGTCTGTATTGGATTCTAAGTGTAGATGTATTTGGGGGGGAAATTATCCCCAGAAGTGTGTTAATCTGACAAAACCTTCCTTTGGGAATGTTCTCAATTTAAAAAAAAGCTCCAAACTACAGTAGTTTGGATTGTGTAACTAGGAACTCCATTTAATCTGCTTTTTTTGGAAAAATCATATCATGCATTATGGAATCTTGGGGATTTTTCTGTGAGCTTGCTACAGTGCTATTAAGTGCACAATTTTTGTAGTTCTTGTCTACGTGTGTTTGCATTTTAATTAATGAAAATGTCGCAGGCTTATCAGAGGATTTTAGTCCTTAAGCTTGTTCAAAGTGGTCTTCTTAAACCTGGCTTAGCATCCTGCTGTTTCTTCGTGAGAAGTGATGCTCACATTGGGACTGTTCCCAAAAATGCATGCGTCGTGCTTTTCACAGTCAATCAAAAGGGCAGTGATGTTTGAGAAGATGGAGGCATATACATAGATCAAGGGTTTCGGAAGGTCATGGATGAGTAAAGGTGAAGAAGGGTCGGGGGATTACATTTGCAAGTCAACACCACCATCTGCACACGCACATATTTCTCAGTGACAGATGCTACATGGGGGCTTTATGGATAGTGTCTAGGTATTTACCAACACATGCACGTTTTATGACAGGTTTGGAATTGGCAGTTATACCTGCATGAGCACAGTGTCAGAATATTGTAGAACTGTATTTAAATTTAACTATCACTCATTGAAGAAAAGGTTCTTTATAGATCCTTAAAAGGTTCTGTCAGCGCTACGTATTTGGAACCCCTAAAAGGTTCTATACACTCTTAAAAAAAAGGGTTCCTCTGGGTTCTATATAGAACCCTGGGGTTCCATACTTGGCCAATAGAACCTTTTACCAAAAAAATGGTTCTATATAGAACCATTTTGCAGTTCCATATATAAAGCGGGGGATGGAAGCATTTCTGGTTCTAAATAGAACCATTTCTTCTAAGAGTTCAATCCTATATCAGCAGTTTCTTCAAAAACACGTAGAAATCATTGTAGAATCTATTTTGGGTGTAACAATGTATCATGTCACAATATATCACAATACAATACCGTGAATAGTGATAATATGTATTGCGTTTAGTTCATCCAAAATTTACAATGCAAGAAAAAAAAATCATGTTTACAGAGTTAGTGTCAGAATATAATGCATAATAATACACTGAGGGAATATTTGTGGGTCCTGATAATGTCAAATCTCTGATGTTGCCAGTTAAACGTGGCCAACAATATTTTAAATACAACAATTTAGAGTGAAAGCATGTTCGTCTAAAATAATTCTGTATTGATATCATGAATATTGTTATTCTGGTGTCTCTATTGTCCTGTGCTTTGGGTTTCCAGCACCAAGTCTATTCATTTACACACACAATGTAATATCGAATTTAGCATTTTAATCTTTAACCATTTACCATATGTCTTGGAGTCTCGCAATAATATCATATTGTGAGTTCAGGATCGAGATATGTATTGAATTGTGACATGAGGGTATAGTTACACCCCTATATCTATTATACAACCAAAACCACATGAAATGCTAGTTAAAGTGCCCCTTTTATGCTATTTTAAAGGCTGCTAATTTAATTTTGTTGTGGAAGTCTCTTACAATAGGTTTACATGTATCCAAAGTCAAAAAATACTTCAATTTTCTCATAAAATACATTGCAGAATTTTTTTTTTTAACAGTCTATGAAATGGTTCGGATTCAGTCTCCCTGCAGCCCTCCTTTCTGGAAGCCTACTCTGATCTGTTTGGTCAGATTGTCCAGTCTGTTGTAATTGGTCTGATGCTTAAAGTGTGTGTTAGAAATTAAATAGCCATTACCATATCTGAATTTTGGAGGCTTCCTCAGCTCTTTACAGTTAGATATTGTTTGTATATCGTCAATTCGAGCCCAACTGATGAGGCTTTGGATGTGCATGTCGACAACACTAACTAAACTCATCCAGGCCTACATCTACATTTGAGGGCGGGTCGAAGTCTATATGTTGTTCGCTGGCAGCCAATGATGACGAAAGGCTGGCATTATGCAATTTTGTTACAAACCTTCAGAGGAATTGCTGATGACTCATTTCAGGCAGTGCAGAATCAGTTATTTCTTTTGGGAGACAATAACTCATGCATTTATTTATCGTGAACTTTGATCTGTGAAACTTTGCAGACCTTTTACATTCACAAACAACTATATTACACACTTCATGAAAGGTAATATCCAAAAAAAAAAAAAAAAAAGAAAGCATATGGGGCTCATTTTCTATGCTACTATGACTCACAGGAACATTTAGATGGTGGAGAATGGCATGAGTAAATAAATAGAATTGTGTGTGTATTTTCATGGTTTTGTTGGTGATTTATATTTGTTGTGGTGTTTACCCATGCCCAGGGACCCACACAAACTCCCCTGTGCTATCTTCAACCTTGAGTAGAAGCGGGCATGGTAGATGCCATCGGAGCTCCCCCCGGGGCTGGCGTTTGATACAGCCCTGTACAACTATTGTAAAAGGTGGGGACTGTCCTCAGGTATGGTGTCAACCACCAGCCCCACCTCCATATTTCAGTACCATTATTTTTCAGACCCATAATTTACCCATAATCAAGTGTTGACTTCCTATGCCCATGTACTACCCCATTTATCCCTCATCCCACAAGAATATTACATTTTATTTTATTATGCCTCTAAACTTTATTTTCTTCCTTGAAACAGTTTTTGCAATATGTTTGCTCTGTTCTTTTCCATGCAGTGAATGGGGATGCGGACAAAAAAAAAAAAAAGCAGCCAAAAGTACCACAAAATGATTCAATGTTTGCTTTGTTTGAACTTAAATTGAGGTTACTAAGCATGGTATAAAACCGAAATAGACTCTTTGTTATGCTTTGCGTTTCACCTCCATATCCACTGTTGTCTTTTAATGCCTGAAATAAAATCTACTTGTGTGTTTTCATTTTGGCTGTATCATAATTTAAGATCACTGCAACCCTCTGACAGCACAAATTAGGTTACACGTCTTTCTGAAATTATTTTTTAAGCAATTTTGAGTCAGCAGACATCTGTTTAAACCACATAAGGTTAGTGTTGTGGCTAAGGACAATGTATGACAATTACCTAAGTGGTTTTCTCTCTATGGCAGATATCAATGCTCAAGCAAGGAAGCTGCAAAGAAACCGTGCTAAAGGAACAATGACACTCAAGCACGGCTCCTCGTTTTGCCGTAGCCTCAGTGAAACCAGCCTTAACTTGGTGGGACTGCCTGGTGAGGAACCTAAACGGTACTACTCCACCCTCCCAGGGCCAATCAGAACACGCTCTGCACGAGACGCCGAGATCCGTAAAGAACGAGATGGTGGCGGAGTTAAACACTCTCTCTACCAATCACCACACTTGCTGCTCCTTCAAGGGTACAACCAACAGGTAAGCAAAATCACCTATATACAATGTCTATATTGTTCAAAAGTTTGGGGTCAGTATTTTTTTTTTTAAGAATTTAATTATTCTAATCAGCAAGGATGCATTAAACAGATCAAAAGTGACAGTAAATACATTTATAACATTAGAAAAGATATCTATAAATGCTGTTCTTTTTTGAAATTTCTATTCATCAGGAAAAAAATACACTGTAAAAATGAATATGCTTTATCTAATCAATAAAATTGTGGCAACAGATTACAAGCAATATTATTTATTAAATTGAACAAATTAGAATTGAGTAATAGTTAATCAAATTAATATTCTAATTAATTCTAATTTGGACAATTTAATTAATAATATTGCTTGTAATATGTTGCCACAATTTTATTGATTAGATGAAGCATATTATTTTTTTCAGTGTAAAATATTCATGATTTTCACAAAAATATGAAGCAGCACAACTGTTTTCAACATTGATGATAATAAGAAATGTTTCTTGTGCACCAAATTAGCCAACGCATTTTTATCCTAGGGCGTCATATAGTGACGCTTTTGAAATTTCGTCTAAATCCAACGCACATGACACCCTTTAGCGTCAATATAACTCACACAGAGCTTTGTTCGGTTATGGGTAGGTTTAGGTCTGGGGTAGGGTTAGACCACTAGGAGGCGCTTCATATTTCTGCGTCTCATATTGAAGGGTGCCATGTGCGTTGGATGTAGACGAAATGTCAAAAGGGTCAGTGACGCCTTGGGATGAGAACGGGCTGAAATTCGCGTATTAGAATATCTGATGGATCATGGATGCTGAAATTAAAATTTTGCCTTTACAGAAATAAATTGCATTTTACATTATATTCAGTTATAAACCAGTTATTTTTAAATTTAAAATTTTATGTTTTACAATATTTTATCAAATACCTGCAGCCACGTAGACACATCTTTCAAAAACATCAAAAATTGATGGCCTTGGTCTCTGTCCATCATGGCCTCCTAATCATCCATATACTAATTGGCTCTTCTCCACCTATAAGCTGGTGTGTGATGGGCGTTCTGGTGCAATATGGCTGCCGTCGTATCATCCAGGTGATCATCACCTGGTGATGCTGCACATTGGTGGTTGAGGAGATTCCCCCCTTCCATATGTGTAGCATAAGTGAAAACATTATTATGTATATATACAATACATTTCTTTTTTTGATGCGTCACAGAACTTTCTTAAACCATTTTTGTATCACTCCTGTCTGGAGTTGTTTATTGCTTGATTTGCTTTTGTTTGTCAGGATTGCCTGGTTTACCTGTTGAATCGAGAGCAACACACAGTTGGTCAGGAAACAGCATCAGCACGGCCAAATATCTGCCTGTCGTCTCCGGATGTGCTTCCACTTCACTGCCGAATACGTCGTGCTGTGCAACGGCGCTCTTCCTCGGACCAGCGGTTACTTCTAGAACCTGTCGCCCATGGCAATGTTCTGGTTAACTTCATGCGTATTGAGCGGCCCACTCCGCTACGTCATGGGGATTTGCTGTCCTTTGGTGCTCATTACATCTTCCTGTACAAAGACCCACTGTGTGCGAAACCTCTTCCTGGCCAAACTTTCACTCGACTTCGGGCGCTGGCACGACTTTGCGATAGCGAGTCGGGGGGTGTGCCTGAGAAAGGAGAGGCATGTCGTATGTGTGGGGCCGTATTACATGAACCAGTGGCGTCTCGGCGCAGCTCTAAGGCTCCAGCGCGAGGTGCACAGAAGAGAAAGCTGGCGTTGGAATTTGACCGGGCTCACGAGGATGCGCTGGTGAACCGGATGCTGACACTTATTGAGCCGAGCGGGGATGACCACAAGCTGACACCAGCATATTTGCTTTGTCTATGCATCAAGCACTCAGCTAATACATTTCCACCTGGCAGCTTTGGTAAACTATTGCTGAAAATTTCCAAGAGGATTCAAACCATCGCATGGGTTAGTACTCAGATCTGTTTAAAGATGAAAAAGTGTTATTTTTTCCATGTTCATATACTTCTCTCCCAATTTGAGATTGCATATTTCATTTCCTACAAAGTTGGGAAGTGCAAAATACTGGTGCCATATTGGATATTTAATTAATGAATCTCTGATATTTATCATATTTAATTGTGCATGCATATCTCCCCTATTTTTGCATTTAGATTACCTTTGCTATCATCTAAAACTAACTTAAAATGAATCTTAATAATTAATAGTAATGTTAAAAGTAACACTTTCACTGTACATTTGTTGTTTGATTTTAAATTCACTTGTAGTATTCAAAACATTTGATTTTAGCTTCTAGGTAATTACACACTTTACCTTTAAGAGAATTCTTGTTTAAAACTTTTAATTGCATACTTGGCCCACTCAATTGTCTGTCACTCATCGAACTACATTTCCCATAATTCCTCTGGCTCCTCCCACTGTCATTGGGACTACTTGTGTTTTAGTATGGGAGAAGAAAATGATGAAATGGCAAGCAGGGCAAGTCTTGTCTCCATCTGAAAAATGACTTGTTTTACAATTTTGCACATAAGAAATGAAAGAGTTTTCTGCTTGTTTACATTGTCCAAGTGCAAGCGTGTTTCTTTTATACAAAATGCATAGCAATAGCATTTGCATGAAGAGGATCAGTCCCAGAAGACCCATTGATTGATTTTCTGCTGTGAGGGTCAGTACTGTATTCACCTCACATGGCCTTTTGTCTTTGTTGACAAATGCATTTTTCTTTGTTGATTTAAACACTACAGAATTTTGTGAATGTCCCTTTAATCCTGCCCCAATGAAACATGCGTTTAATGACCGTCTTTGAACTCATCAATTATTAAAATCCAATTTTAGAAGGTCAACCATCAGCCCCAATATTAACCAGCCAAAGAAAAGAGCAAGAAAGGAAAGGTTAAAACAAAAAAAAAATGACTGATGTATTATACCTCCCACATGCAGCTATTCAAAATTTGATGACATTAATTGCCGTCCGTGTCTGTGTCTCGCAGGAGAAGACAAAGGAGTTGGCACAGAAGCAAGCTCAGCAGTGAGTATCATGTTCCCCCTTATAATAAGCACATGCGTGCACTTTGAATGTGTGACACTCTAAGGTCACTTGGCGCTGAATAGGCTGTCACCAATTCTGAAAGCATTGCTACTGAGTCAAACCATTGAATGTGTGTGTTTTTGTATGATTATACAGTCAAGATCCTGCCTCCCTGTCTCTGCTCAGCATCTCAGACCTAGTACCTGATCTCCAGTTCATTTTCTTCTGGATGTCCAATGCCATAGAAATACTGTATTTTATCCAGCAGAAGTCCCCTGCATACATGCAGACTATTGAGCTCATGGACGATAAAGGTATGAAACGCTAGGCTTTTTCCACTTAAAATAGTTTCCAAACCCAGGGTTAACGGAATCCTGGGTTTTCTTGTGCTCATATTTTACCCAGGATTAACAATTAAAAGTAGGGTAGGCAATTTTCTAAGAGGCTAGCAATAGCGAGCTATTTTTGAAAGCATAAGATCCCACCCTCCCTTTAGAGCGTTTTCAAAGCCACGCCAAAGCCATGCCAAGGGACGGCGTTAAACTACCTCATGTCTCAAAGCACATAACATTACAATAATAATGAACATAAACAACTTGAACTCTGACCTGTACTACCTGACTGCTGCAGATTCATTTCCAAATTGATTGTGTAAGCCAGACTCAAATTTCATGTACTAACTCGTTATTTCATCTGACTCCATAAATGAAAAGGTTTTAATGATATCATCAATGCATCATTAAATGTAAGCGAATGTTTGACTATTCTTTTTAACTCTTTACTGAAAATAATGTCCATTAGAATAAAATCAAATGTTTACCATTTATTATGTCAGGTAAATGTATCATGCCAATTTCATAAGCAGTTCAAAGATAATCAATACAATAACATCAAATGCGTAGGACAAAATACTTAATGCTGAAGCCCTGAGGTCCTTCAACATTATGGGCTAATTTGAGTTACATATCGCCCCGAGCCTCTTGCTACATTTCATTATATAGACAGAGTTGATTCAAGAGGTGTAATAAGAGGTGTAGTTTACACCTCTTGGGGACAGAGTGCGATTTGCCTGGAAGGCACACCCTCCTCTTTGTACAGGTTATCCCTAAAACTCTTTTGGTTTACCACTTTGAGAATGAGACATTTGTACCAGTCGCACTGAGACATTTCAAATGATTCCAAACATGTGTAATACTGTTTGATAATTATTCACATCAATTTTGGGTGAATTTCTGGTAATCTCAACATGATAGAAAGAGGGAATAGGGGAATGGAGGGTCAAGCGAAAAAGATAGATTAGGATTGCTTAGGTTGGATTTGTGTCTCAAATTGTGGTGAGAACTTCACAAGAGAGAGTTCAAATGTTAATTTCCAGCATGGTCCTTTGTCTTCTCAGGGAGTGAATTCAAGTCACGAACCACTCCGAATATAATGTCACGGGTATGGAAATCTCTTCCATTCCTAATTGCAGTAGTTATGGCGTAAACGCAACATAAGCTTGTTGTTTTGGATCAGGAGATGATATACATATAAATACCTTTATACCACTTAAAGGAGAACTCCGGCACAAAATGAACTATTGGTCTAATAAAACATCGATACCTAGTCAACCGTTCTCTGAGATTTGTTTTCATGATAATCGAATGTAAAGAGTTTTATATCTAAAAACTGTTTAGCGTATAATGCTAGTAATGGGGGCATTACATAAGTAAAAAGAAATCGCTAGTTTATCACTAACAGGGATCAAAATAGCCCCACACTAACACAGTAACATAATGAGGGTCCATACATGCAAAACGAAGCATTGAGAACTTTGTAAGTGTACAGACCGTTTAATAAGAAGGTACTTTATAAAGACAGTTCACTTCGTGTATACAGACAGGAGCCATCTTGAAAAACAGTCACGACAAGTCAAACCACGAACATCAAGCTGAGTGAGCTGAACTGTATGAACGGCGTTTGGGAATCGACTTGTCAAGACTATTTTGTAAGATGGCTCCTGTCTGTATACACGAAGTGAACTGTCTTAATAAAGTATCTTCCTATTAAACGGTCTGTACACTTACAAAGTGCTCAATGCTTCGTTTTGCATGTATGGACCCTCATAATGTTACTGTGTGAGTGTGGGGCTATTTTGAGCCTTGTTAGTGATAAACTAGCGATTTCTTTTAGTAAATGCCCCACAGTACTAGCATTATGCTAAACAGTTTTTAGAGATAAAACTCTTTACATTCGATTATCATGAAAACAAATCTCAGCGAACAATTGACTTGGTACCAATGTGTTATTAGACCAAAGGTTCATTTTGCGCCGGAGTTCTCCTTTAACGTAGTGATTGCAATCAGGATGTGATGAGACATTCAACCAGCATAACAGAAAAATGTTTCTGGAACAAATCGTCTAACCTGCCTTTAATTCTGTGTATACATAAAACTGCCGTTTCACACTGTACATGAATGTTCTTACATTTACATTTATGCATTTGGCAGATGCTTTTATCCAAAGTGACCTACATTGCATTTCAAGGTACACATTAAAATTCTTATCAGCTTTCCCTGGGAATCGAACCCATGACCTTGGCGGTGCAAGCGCCGACGATTTACTGTTTTAGCTACAGGAAAGCATTCTTATTTGCATATTTGCGGTGTCAGTGTCATTGATTGGACAAGCGCAGTGCGCGACCTGTTTATTTAAACGCTCTTGCATTGCGTGTCCTCGTGCATCGCTTATTATCAAGTTTTCCTGAATGGACTTTTCGGACTATAAAAGAATGAAACAGTCTCTTCTTCACTGTAACTGACGGGTTTTCCATCTGTATTTTTCCTCATCAAATGCTAAAACGACTGTTTATACATCTCTCGCGTCTCTGTGACGAATCATAACAATCGAACACCACATTGTTGCACACTGTACACATTTGGCAACACTGGTTAACACTGAAAAAGCTAAGCAGCATATCCTTGAATAAAAAGCAGTGCTAAGTGTGAAACGTCCCTCCAAAGCAGGGTTTGAAACGATGGTAACCTGAGGGTTAAATACAGCGTGAAAAAGTCCTTCTCAATTGTTTTTATAGTAGACTTTCAAAGATGGGGTCTATGGGGCCCAATATAGACAAAATTAAAAACAAGATTAACAAGACAGGGGGATTAGAGGTTATAAAAGACACATTAAATGTTAAATGAAATGCTAATTGTATTTTTTTTTTACTGTTTCTAATTGCAGCAGGATCTAAAGAATCTCTCCTCTCAGCAACAATATCAGCAAATGAAGAGGCTATGACCATACTGGAGGAAGTGATCATGTACACCTTTCAGCAGTGTGTCTACTACATCACTAAGGTAAAGGGTAGTATTACGTTATATGTGTGGCGCCGCCCTTCTGAGATGTTAACAGGGCTGCTGGGAATGAATTATTTAATGTGTGTGTGGCTTCTTGTGTGTGTTGTGGGTCTTCCTCTCCTCTACCTCCTTCTATTTCAAATAAATGCTGTTCTTTTGAACTTTCTATTCTTTAATCCTAAAAAAAAAAAAAAAATATCACATTTGACACAAAAATATTAAGCAGCACAACAGTTTTCGATAGATAATAAAAAAAGTTGCAAATGAAATTAGCATATTAGATTTCTGAAGTAATGATACTGAAAATTCTGCTTTGGTATCACAAGAATAAATTACATTTTAAATAATGTTTTTGCATAAGATACATAAGAAAATCGTACCTATCCCAACTTATTGACAATTTTGTCAGTGATTTTTTTTCCATACAAGATGTCATGTAGTTTTGAGACATCTCAGGTCATTCATTGTGCATTTTTGAGCCAATCAGCTGAGTCATAATTGTCATGTGACTGAGTAAGAGTCTGGAAAAGAGCCGAAAGAGCCGCAGGAAAATGACTACACTAATGGTAACACAAAAGAGGAAACGGTCCTAATCCTTCATTAGTGACACTTTTAAAATAATAACACTAAATTAATTTATTATATCAGTGACAGCCCTATAATTAATGTATATTTGTTGGTGTCTAGTTATCAATGTCTTAACAAATGCCTGTTTACATTTCAGACTTTGTACGTTGTGTTGCCTGGGCTGTTGGACTGTAACCCGTTTGGGACAGAGTCTTCATCAGAGCAGTGCCGGCGGGCTGTTGGAGTGTGTGTTTGTGCTGTGTGTGTGATGCCAGAGGCGGTTCGCAGGGTGGTGAGTGTGTTTCAGACTACATCAGACCTGCTGCAGCAGTACCAGGTTCATGCAGAGATTCAGAGTCAAATGTTCGCCTACCTCTTCTTCTTCACCAATGTCTCACTCTTCAATCAACTCATCGATAAAGGTGAGACGCACACACACACACACACACCCTTTGATATATTTTCATTAAGCAGCCACTGCTGCTATGGCAACAACAGGACACAGGTTGTGTGTCAGCAATTGCAGGCAGTAGAAAAAAGGGGTGAGAGATATGCAAAGAATGAAACAAGATATCAGAATGGAGACACTGATGGATTGGAACATAATATTTACTCTAGTGTTGGAGATACTCTGAGCCAATGGACTTCCTCCATTGGTTCTTTTCTTAGGGAATACATTTTTACTTAATTTTGTTCCAAATTATGTTTTTTCAGGGTACATGATAAGAAATATGTGGCTGCTCCTCTAATGAGCGTAGAATGACAACTTGTGTGCGATATATTCCAGTCCCCTAAAGCTGTAAGATAGCTTTTAAGTCATTGTTCAGTGAAAAACTTGCCTAATTTGAAGTGTATTCTGTGTAATTGAATAGGAAGATTTTCAAAATAGCTTAAAAAATACTACTAATTATTCTACTAATTAAGTATAATACCATTCAGAAGTTTGGGGTTGGTTATATTTTGAAATGTTTTTTTAAATAAGTATGTTATGCTCTTCATGGCAAACAGTAAAACAGGCATATAGTGAAATATAACTATTTGAATAAATTGTAAAATATTGTATAATATAATATATACTTGTTTCTATTTGAATATATTGTAAAATTTAATTTATTTCTGTGATGGCAAAGCTGAATAGAAAAATTGATGAATAGAAAACAGAAATGGAAATGGAAAACAGTATTAACAGTTTAAATGTATATTCTGTCACTTTTGATCAATATTTGATATATGATCAATATTTGATCAATATTTGATAATATTTGATATATGATCAATATTTGATAATATTTGATATATATTGATATATCATGACCATAGTTGCTTTTTAAAATATTTTGTTTTGCATTGCATATTGCAAAACTACCATCAGTTTTCTTTTTTAAAGGACAGTGTAAGACACATGTCATTTCTGTGTGTATAGTACATCTGCGCATTACTCATGGTCAGGTGAAGATTATTTCTTCAGACACCCATAATCCTCTTTATGTTACAACAGACAGAGGATCAGAGCTGTTCTTACACACAAACATGCACATACACACTCACATAAAGTGTGAAGAGTGGTTTTGACTTGAAGTACTGCAGTAAGCTCATTTTAATTAGGTACAATAATTAATCATAGTCTCATACAAGTATTACAATATGCTATATAATGATTCTGAAAAAAAGGTTTGTTGTGATTGTATGTTCTTAGGCCCTGCACGTGGCTGGTTTCAGCGTTCTCGGGTCCTGCAGATCCAGGCTAGTGTGAAGATGCTGCTGGACTGGGCTAAAGGGGTGGGACATAGTCATCTTGCACAGAAATTCTTTGCCAAGTTCTGTAGTGCTGTGAGCATCCTGGCCACAACACCACAACAGCTCTCACAGGTAATGCAGGGAGGCTAGGGGTGTTGGAATTTGGTTTTGTGTACCTATTAAAGTCGGCATGAAGCGCACAAGTCGGAAAAAAAAAAAAAAAAGGGGAATGTGATGGTCTTTTCTTCTCCATTTTAATGTACAGTTGTATTCAGTTGTATATTTGCAACCCCCATTCCAAATCATGTTTATTGGCAAAATTTACAGACTTTCAGTTGCATTGAACAAATCAAACAAAAGTAATTGAAATAGCTCCAACACAACAAATTTTTCAAGTTGTTTCCCCAAATTTAACTGAAATTCAACTTTTAATGTCTTTCGCAGACTCAAAATTATTAAACTCCCTGAGTAGAATCCCTCACAACAGCACACATCTGCAAAATTATTGTAATTATTATGTAATTGTATGTAAAATACAATGTATGTATGTATATACACAAAATGTATGTAATTATTATACTCTTAATTGATCACACATGTATAGCAATTCAGCAATTATTATTACGCAGAGTTTAAATTAATAAATATACAAAGATAATATAAATATCCATTAGAGTCAATGAAGCTATAAAATGATTACATGTGAGCTTAAATGTTCAATTCTCTCTATACCTTTATCAACTGTATAAACTAACTTCACAACTTTTACTTGCACTGATATAAAGTAGCGAGACTTTCTTTTAGGTGTCCTCTTTCATAGACAGCTATTTTCTTCTTGCTGTGTAAGTTTTTTTAAAATCTTAATATTTTAATACTTTTATTTAATAAGTGAATTGCGCTGCTTATCTCGCAAGAAATGAATCGCAGTTTCACTCTTTCTCAGCATGTGATTCGCTGTTCGCTACTGATGTCACCCCTAAACTCCTAAACTCAGGATCAAAGCCTGAGTTGACAGAGAGAGGTGATGATCAGCATCATGGTAACAACAAAGCCTGGTTGGATAGGTTTGGTTTTGTCAACTCGAAACTACTCCTGCAACCATGATGGTAGTTGAACAAACTCAGGGTTGCAGGTTTAGTTTCGAATTGACAAAAGCAAACCAATCCAACTAATCCGACATGTGTGCTTCTGATCAAGGGCTTCATTAGTTGCACCAGGTGTGCTTGAGCTAGAACGCATGAAATATCTGAACTGGCTAGGTTTGTTGAGTGTCAGTTATTCTGATCAATGATTACAGAGACACTTAACCTAAACAAACATTGACTTTTTGAATATTTTTCATTTTCAATCTGTCAATTTCAGTGTTTGTGTTAAAAAAAAATCACCTGGCAGTGTTTCTGGAAGTTCCAGATTATTTATTTATTTATTTGAATTTAGAATTTGGTTGCATAGATCTCTTTTTTTGTGTCATATTTAGAGTATCATGTTTTGATTATATTATTTTTTGGTCTGGTTATACAAGTAAAGATACAAGTAATAATTTAACAAATTAATAAATAGTAAATTTTGTTGTTGCTTGCAGTGTAGACTGTAGCTTGACCAACACCAATCCCTATGCTAAAGACATTAACTGCTCTTGTGTGTGTTTTTGTCTGTAGATGAGTTGGAAAGCTTTGTGTGCTGAGCACCCGTCCCTAAAACCTGTCCAGCTACACAGAATCCTCACACAATACCAGCTCATGGCTGAGCTCGGTCCTCTACCAATCTGGCAACCCAGCAGTGAAGATGAGGCCTATATCTACAGAACCGGTAGGTGTGCTGGATGAATGGGATTAGACTTGATCTAAATCCAGGGGTTTTGTGTATGCTAGTGTACATTGTGAAAATGTCTTTTCAATAGTTGATCTACTGGAGAGTTTTGAGAACCACCCTCCTATTGTGCTGCCGAGTGCTGGATTTAAGGTGGACCTGGAGAGTGATTGTGTGGAGGACAGTATATACCGCCAGCTACTTTACGTTCGTCACTTCGTTTGGGGTCTTCGCACCAAGACCCATCCTTCTAATGGCTGTGCTGACCGGCAGGAAGCCCAGGTAAAATATATTTAAAAATGCAATATCAGCTTCATTCAATCAAGTCATTATTAAAATGCAAACTTGTGAACTAGCTTAAAGACTGTAGCTTACAACACTAAGATTTAAATTCTAGACATGAGATTCGTTCTTAATCTGATTACAAGATTAACTGTGTAATTACGAGCTGCAGGCTACATTACGGACCATGTGTGAGTCAGTCTACAAAAAAAACACAACAAATGTTCTGGTGTTGGGACGCTGTTTAAGGATTATCCGAGGCTTATTTTATTGTTTGTTTGTTTTGCCTTCAGTTTAATTGCTTTATGGCTTTATTCAAGTTGAAATCACCCAAAATGTACATTCCCAGAATGAAAAGTTAATAACATTCCTCCATTGTATTTTTTTGTTTCCAGCAGAGGGCAGCCATTCTATTAATTTATTTGGTAGTGACTGTACATTTTATACAAAGCAGCAACCCTAGTGCCATTTTTACCATGCTAAAGGACTATAGATATAGAACAATTCAATAATTCTCCCTCTATAGTTAAAATACTAAAGCACTGGGTCTTTAAAATATTGTTGTAGAAAATAATACAAATGTAAAGTCCCTTTCTCCAAAGCACTGTTCAGGTAAAAATAAAATACACATTTTTTAAAATCATATTCTTCGTCTCATCATAGCATTCCATCTATAAATATGTCAACAGATTTTGAAGTCGGCATGAAACAGAAGTTGCGATAGTTTTTTCTTCTCTATTGCGACACATTTTTTGAGTATAATGGCTTCTCGATCGAGAAAAAAATGTAGGGTGGGACTTGATTTTGTCCATGGCTAATTGATTGGATAGTTGTGGTTTGTGTCAGAGTTTTTTGATTAAAGATTAAACAGGGCACATGAATTTAAAAAAAAAAAATATTCATAGATAAATCATTTATCACAAACACTGCAATATTCCATAAAAAATAAGACTTTTTGATTTCATGGTGACTTAACTGACATGTTTGACCTTGAGATTGCTTTTTCTAAGGGTCGTCAACTTAAAATATTGATATTAATTAATGATAAAAATTCTGTTCTCCAGCGTGAGACTCCTCAGCATCACACCAATTCACATGCAGCACCTCCGATGCGTGGGGAGGGAGAGGGGGAGGTGCGGGGCTCCTCCGCGGGTCTCGGAGGAAGAGGAGAGGGGGCGGGAGCTGAGGAACGACCCCGAGACAAGCCACCGCACAGCATTCACCACAGAAACGGGACCAGCATCCGATACGCCAACCAAATCCAAGCGACAGACTCTTCCTGTATACTGACTCCACCTAATACGCCCCTCTATCCGGAACACACGTATATACACTCCAACACACAGTCCAATTCAGTCCACTACCCTGAGCATGCTTCACAAGAGCACACACATACACACTCTCACACAAAGTCCAATGGTTGCATGCGTTCTACTCCAGAGCACAAGAAAATCAATGGCTTCATCAGCAATGGCATTGAAGGCAAGTCAAAAACGCCTTTTGGGTCGTGGATGTGTGTGTTCTTTCTGCTAGATTTTGTCTTTTGGGTCATTCCTGTTATGCAGTATATATATGTCACTCCTATATTTACCGTATCATGATATTGGGATCAGAGTAAACAAATTATATACATCATATATTTTATTCAGTTGGAAAACAATGAGGACACAATGTACTGTGTAGTAGGAATGAGCCTGTGTGAGCCTGCAAATTAGTTTTGGTTGTTCGACAACAGACATGTAATCATGTCTGATTTGTGTACATCACATTTTTATTTCACTTGAATGAGTTTATGTGTGAATACATGTGTTTATTTCTTATAAACATATGCACAGAGTTCTGTGTGTATAGTTCTGTCAGTATTGTGTGTGTTTACTCTTTCCTTGATTTAATAACTGTGTTTGCATGTGCAGCAGATGCATTTGCCCGTTGTGATCATTGATTTTGTTTATTGGCCTGACTTCGGAGTCTGTGTAGATGTGTGTGTGTGTCAAATGAGCACTGAGTCTTGTGTGTGTGTGTGTCTGTTTGTGTGTGTTTGTTTGTCCCTGCCCCGCTCCAGGCCCTTTGAGTGGTTGTGGTTTTCCTTTCCCTGTCCCTGTCTCGCATCTGGACCCAAACTCTGATGATATCTGTTCCGTCTTTGTAGTGGACCTGGATAAAGGACTATACGGCCTGGGGATGGGACTTATCGATGGACTTGTGAGTCTGTGTCTGCTTTTAACTCTGGTGGTCAATGTTCTATGCCCATAGCCATAACACTATACATTTGCTCTAAAACCTTGACAGCGTGTTGCAACATAGGCTCATTGGAAAAGTGTCTCAACCTACATTTTTGCAACGCTCTAAAAAAAGTAAAAAAGTGAAATGTACCTATACATGCAATTCACTGCAGTTTCCAGCTGAAATGTAAAACAGACAGAATTTTATTATCCTTTTCACACAAATTATCATCACAGGAGTAGATTTTAGATTAATAAAGCTTTTGTTTTCACCCAGTTCCTTTTATATTATTATGTAATAATTTTAAAACACTTTTACAAGTTCATGATTTGTAATTGAATACATTTTGACATCTGTGTCACAAAATTGCTCTATATATGAAGAGTTCAGATGCAAAAGCCTCTAAATGCCATTTGAAATTTTCATCTTTAATGATAATTTTTGTCAAACTTGTATATTTAAGTTCAGTAATTTCACTTAAATAACAATTAATAGGTAATTATCATTGCCATTTAAGTGAAATCACTGAACTTAAATATACAAGCTTGACAAAAATCATCATTAAAGAAGAAAATTTCAAATGGCATTTAGAGGCTTTTGCATCTGAACTCTTCATATATATATATATAACTTTTCTGATAAGTAAAAGTAAAGTCTTGTGAAGAGTTTGTGCATGATATTTCAAAGAACATTGGTAACCAAACAGTTGTATGGAAGCTTGTTTCCGCCACAGAATAAAAAATAATAATGGTAATAGCGACTTTTTATCTAAAAATAATGCAAGTTATAAAGTCAGAATTGGGTGATGTAAATTCTGAGGAAAAGAGTTAGTTTTCTTTTGCTTCGAATTGGACTTTATAACTCACAATTGTGAGTTTATGTCACAATTCTGAGGAAAATGTAAGAAAAGTAAAACTCAGAAAAGTCAGAATTACAAGTTTATTTCTCCTTACTTCACCTTTAAGTTTAAATCTCAGAATTGCGAGAAATACAGCCTGAGTTTACATCTCGCAATTGTGAGATAAAAAGTCACAATTATCTTCAAAATGTTTTATTCTGTGGCAAAAACAAGTAACCGTTTGGTTACCAACATTCTTCAAAATATCTTCTTTTGTGTTCATCAAAACAAAACAAAAAAAACTCAAGTTTAAAACTACTATTGGGTGAGTAGCTGATGTCAGAATTTTCATTTTTGGTTGAACTATCATTTTAACTTCCTCATACAACCGCAAATTTCCGTTTCTGTTAAAAACGCTAAAGCTAATATAACCATAACCAACTGTCTTTAGAGGATACTTACCGAGACCAAAATTTTTTGACATAATTTTGCGTGTTTAATCTGTTAAAGCGATATAATCTCGCAAGATGTTGCAGCCAGAGAAAATCTGGTGTTATAAAGTCAAGGGTCAAGAGCCCAACTAAAGCAAACACTGACCACTATCATGGTTTCTTTAAATAAAATAATACATCATCATCATCATCTAAGCATCTGTTCATTCTCAATACCAACTTCTGTAGATTTGATCTGGTCAGTCGTAATTGAAGCTGGTAATGCTGTTTGTGGAGTTGTTTAATCCTCCTCCACTGAGATCTTCAGAGATGTAATGTCGTTTTTTATCTTCATTTGATTTCATCTAAGATTGTGTCTGAAGACACGTGTAGTTCTTGTGTTTCTCTTTCCTTCTGTGATTCTGCTTGTTAACAGCAGGTGTTCATCACTAATGCTCAATAATCACTTAATTAAATGTATTGTTTAGGTTCAGGGTGGGCTTTAGTGTAGGTAATACTTCATTTTCAAACATGATAGAGCATTAACCTTTTAGCGCATTTCATTTCCGAACTGCTGTGACATGGACAACAACCAACATAATAAAACATCGCTGGTTCATATTCATCTGTTTCGGATAAAACTGAATGTCCTTTAGCCCCACACACTGGACATTTCACTTTGAAAGTGTCAGGAATCCTGATTTCTCCCAATTATAAGGCAGTATTGCATCCCCCATAGTCCCAGAATATAGGTTTTGGAATAGAATATTTTTTGGAATATTTTAATCCCTCAGTATTATTAAAACAGCCAAACTAAATGACTTCCATTTTTTTGGTGATAAAATTCAAACCTATTTTTTGGACAGATTTTTGATTATGTTGTGGATCATATGTTAGCCTGCAAGCTAAAAGTGGTGAAAAGACTTAAAAACACAAAATTCTGATTCATATCATAAGCTTTAATTAAAACTAGCCTGATGGGACCGATCATTTCACTTTGATTCCATACTTTCTGTTAAAAAAAAATAAGCAAAAAAAACAGTTCTCGGTTTTCTCACTCATATACAGCACACCCCTCTGAACTCTCCTGGAATCTATATCAGGACACTGATTCCAGATGGACCGGCTGCTGCAGATGGGCGACTTTGCATTGGTGACAGAATCCTGGCTGTAAATGGGACCAGTCTCATTGGAGCAGACTATCAGAGGTTATAGGGCTCCCTATATTAGCGAACAAATATACCATGACATTTTCACCAGGCATGATCCTTTGCAATGATTGTTTCTGTTAACCCTGGCATGTCTGTCTCTCACAGTGCTGTGGATTTGATTCGTCTGGGGGGAGGACGGCTCCGGTTTCTTGTCGCCAAATCAGATCTTGAAGTATCAGAGAAGATCAGTGCCTCTTCCTGCTGAGAGAGAGGCTGCAAGTGTGACCCTCTACCTAAACGAAATATGAGGAGGACTGCAGACTGGAGAACAAGCACACTATAGGACCTCTCAGCGACTACAGCTCTCTATCTCAGCCCTGTACAATACTGCACTCTTTCTCATTCAGAACAACAGTTTGACACCTCTGTCTGTCTTTACCTCTTAGCCAATCTGGTTTTGTCAAGTTTTATTGAGGGGGAAGATATTTGTGCACATAAAATATATGTGATACGGATCGATTCATTTATTTACGGGTTGAGCCTATGGGTTTGACAAGTTTGTACCCAGCTCTTCCGAATGTGTCTGTTCCCAGCCGAGAGACACTCAAAAAAAATTGACACAGAGTGTGTACATCTAATCAGTAAATATCATTCTACACATTTTGTGTTGGATGTTGTGAACAAATACACAGATTGTGTTAATTTTAAATGACACATTACTATGTGTAACACATCTGATTTCTTCCAACACATTTTTATCTAATATTTACACAACATGTGTAATCTAAAGTGCTACACATAATTTGTGTCATTTTTCTACACATTTCTTCTAAGAGTGTGGCTGATACTGTACAAAGACAATAATGGAAAACAACAGGGGAAGTAGGTTTTTTAAGATTAGGTCAAGACAAATATCTGATCGTTCATGATTGATAAAAAAGATTTGAAACATATTTTTTTTTTTCTGATTGATATAATCTCTACTGGTAGGCTACAAAAGTTCTCTCTTTCAAATTGTTGGTTAACAACACTGAACATATCTATATATCCTGAACAATTGCGCTCAACAAAATCAATCTCTCAAGAGCCTCATTTCATGGTGCAACACTCTTTCTTTTTCTGTGTTCCAAGTATCTTTAAATTCTCAGTTTCCTATGTTAGCAATACTCACAATGGCAACAACTTAAGGGTTAGTTCACTCAAAAATGAAAATGTGTTCATCTTCGGAAACACAAATGAAGATATTTTTAATTAAATCAGAGATTTATGCCCCTCCATTGACAACAACGCAAACACCACTATCAAAAAGTTCATAAAGAGATCGTAAAATAAATCCATGTCTATAATTGAGCGGTTTTGTCCAAAGATTTTCTTGAAGAGACAAGAATTGATGAACAGATTGAATTTAGGCTTTTATTCACGAATAAACATTCATCAACTCCCTTATCAGTTATGATAAATGGAAGTTAAAGCATGGTGGCTTGACATGCAACAATCAATAAGGTTCATTCACATGTTACGCATCGTGTTTGAGCTTCAAGGTTTGTTCACATCAAGGAAGTTTGGTTGAGCTTCTGTTTATGTTTGCTGATCAATGTTTATATGCAAATAAAAGCCTAAATTCAATGTATTAATCATATAAAGCAATCGAGTCTCTTCCAAAAAAAGAGACTAAACTGCTCAATTAGCCAAATAAAGATTAGTTTTACAGTCTCTTTATTAACTTTTTGAAGCACCATAATGGTAGTTGAGCAGTGTCTATGGACAGAAATCAGATACATCATCGTGTGTTCCGAAGATGAACGAGTAGGTTTGGGGTGACAGAATTTTAATTTTCAAATTTAATTTTCAGTTCACTAACTCACAAGTTGCATATTAGCTATATATCATTTATCGTTTTCAAAATGATAAAGTGTTAATATACTAGGCTACATAGAATTCACAATATAAGCTGCTTTGTTGAGTGGACATAACTTTTGAATACTGAAATAATGTTTATTTTTTCCCATTATTTCATGTTTGTACTAAATCTGTATCGCAATTTTTCATAAATGCATTTTTTTTCTCAGTTGAACTTATATTTGGAAGATTTATATGGTAACATACCTTGCTATTAAAACTGAACGTTGAGAAGTCAAATTACCCTCGAGTGTCTTAATTCGACAGAAAACGCTGACTTGCAACATTGACCAGGAGAGGGCGCCAAAACACTGCAAGTGTGTTGGACAAAACAGTAGGCTACTCCAGAGCCACATGGCTCTGGGCTACTCTACTAGCCACAGTGAAGACAAACGTGAACTACAAATTTAAGTCCTGCAGAGGGCAGTATTGTCCCAAAGTTTGCTCGACGTTTCACATTTGCTGATAAGCCGTCTGAGGTAGGTCTATTTACGTTTCACCTTAGGCGATTTTGACTTAATAGTAACTAAAGTGCTTCATTTGTTTTTAATTGAAATATCGAACATTTTATCAGATGTTATAAAAAGACTTAAACACCTGTCTGAGAGGAATTCAAGAGCGGGAAATGGTTTTAAGAGTTTTGATTCAATTATATTGCTATTGCATCGCTGCTTCGGTCTGAATGTGAGAAACCTACTGGGCCACTTATCTAAAGTTTAGGAGTTTAAAGAAGAAATGTCGATGCGCTTGTTTTCAAGGAGCTAGTTGAAATTCTTTACCGATATACAGGTTAAGTATTCGAAGACCACACAAAAACTTAATTTGACTGCTCTGCGGGTAGTCAGGAGAAGTAAAAAAAACTCATATCCGCGAATCGGTTCTTTCGAACAGTTCATTTCAAAGAAACTGTTCAACAACTAGTATTGTTATGTCACTGCGTAGGCTAATTGACTTTCCGGCGTGATATGCTGAAACTTTCTAAGCCTCTTTCTAGAAGATTATGCGTGTTTTAAAATGGCATTTTATGTGTTAATATGGGCGTTTAGTTGCAGCTAGCTAATGCCTGTTCATGTTCATTTTTTTTTTTTTTTGCACTTATGATTATGAACCAAATGATTAATTTAGAACCTGAATATAATGTGTATTTACACTGAATAATCCATTTGGTATCTTGGTTGAAAAACGTCTTTACGTTTAAGTAAAATGCCATGCTATGGGCTACAGTAGGCATTTTTCAGTAGCCTATAGTAGCTATATGTTTTACTTGTAATGTTATGTTTTTACTGTGAGTTCACTCGGTTTTCGGCTCATTACGAGTCGGTTCTCAGTTCAGTGAGTTTTTGACTCGAGAATCTTGAACCGATTGAGTAGCCCTAGGCTAGTACATCCTATGAACTGGTCGCTCAGACCTGTTTGTGAGCTGTTTCATCTGATTTACTGAAAATATTCGAATTCGAAAAGATGTTTTTCCTGACTCGCCTCTATCTATGTTGTTTGTGAATGTGTAAATTGTGGCATTGTTATTCTGTGATTCTTGTGAAACTTCTTGTGTTGCTGTCTTGACCAGGTCTCTCTGGAAGAAGAGATAGTAGCTAATATCTCAATGTGACTCTCCTGGTTAAAATAAAGGAAATAATTTGAGCCTTCCTTCATGAATTAGACATCGTTATCTCAAACCAGACACTTATGAAGTTGCATGATGGTGAATGCTGTTTAGGATGCAGTAGACGGCGAATTCGCTCACTTTGGAGACACAACCTACCTCAGCAGCGCACTGACAGGTGTAAGATTAACTTTGTTAGGCGCGGGCGCGTCCGTGCGCGACAAATTAAATTAATGGAACAAATTTCCCCCGTAATTAAGATAAAAATTCGTGTCAGCTATAACCTTGCCTAGCGCTAATTATGTACAAATGATTTATCATCTGTTTCGGTCGGAATATTAATCTTCAGCTCGTTGCAAAGCGCGGCTTGTGTTAAGAGATGAGGCTTGATTAACACTGACAGGTCTAGTAACTGCTCTCTCCCTCGCCTCAATTAACAGATAGTGGATGCGCAGGCAAGCAGAACCCTATTCTGAATCTGAAGCGACTAAAATACCCGAGCTTTCAAACACAGCTGCAATAAGAAATCCTTGTTATCCCTTATTCGACTAGACGCCATATTTAATTTTCCGCAAATGAAACCGAGGAGGTGAGGGAGAAGATGTAGCCCATGTTCAATGGCCTTAATATATGGTGTCAATCATTCATTCAACTGACATTCAGGAAAATTGAAAATACATCTTTTTTTATAGAAAATCTGTTGACAAAATACTACTCTGTAAAAGGTGTTTTGAAAATTACAATGGATGTCTGGGTCGTTTTTTATCCTTGAAAAATGAAACATGGCATATCTGAATATAGTTCATTGTCGGCATGAAGACTTTCAAACTTATTTGTTGAATCACTCACTTCTTACCCTGACATTTATGAGGGTATTTCATTCTCTAAACTATTTAAATCATACTTTATACATATAGTCCATTTATTCTCCACTGTTTACCTATTAGCCCTGATATATTAATATCAGTGCATGTGTTACTATCACTATGGCTTTTTTTTTCTGAAGGCAGTTTGCTAGGTTAAGAAATACATCATGCTACGGCCTGCATCATCACACCGGTGCTGATACAGAGTGACAGGACACTAAGCTGCTTTATAGCAATGGATGGGCTTGCAAACTGTATCATCAATCATGTGAAATGAGCAGAAAGCACTGCGAGGGGCAACAAAGTCAGGGCATAGTTGGCTGTAATCATTAATTTATCCACTGGGCCACAGACAACATATGTAAACGCAGTAACCTCGAATAAGCCTAAATGTGTTGCGTCAACACTCAGACATTTTTCTTTATTCTTTATTACAACATTGGTCTACTATGGCCAGGATAGCTTGAAGGGATAGTTCACTTTAAAATTAATTTTTGGCATGTTTTAGCTTACTATCCCTTTAAACGAGTGAAATAGACTTATGTTTCTGATTTCTTAAAGCTAGGTGATTTATTGAACATTTTTTTTTTGTTATACTGGTTGAAAGTCTCTGCACATCCTGATAGAAGTAAGACGTAGAACCATAAAATGTTCGTCCAATCATTGCATTCGATCCGAATGCAATGATAAAATGTCATACCTGCATGTCAACTTATGAATTTAAAAACCTCCGGCTCTGAGCACCTGCTCGCGCAGACATCACACATCATCGGTACATTTCCTGCTATGCAGAGTTAATCAGACGTCAGTCACTGAGCACCGCTAACGAAACAGCAGCCACTTTTTACGGTTCCTCCTGATCCAAAACAGTGAGCATATGCTTACATTCACACTATAACTTAACTATATTTGCAAGAGACGGAAACCTGTGACTCGAATTTATGCGTTTCAATGGCAGCACTATCAACTCCACAATGAATCTGCAGCAGTCAGGTGGTTCAGGTTAGTGCTCTTTAAGTTGTTTATGTTCATTATTAATGTAATGTTATGTGCTTTGAGACATGAGTTAGTTTAACACCGTTTCTTGTCTCGTGACACTTTGCAGACTCTGCTGTGTGCGTTCATGTGTTTTGAAGATGCCGTGGACGGTTGGATCTCAGGCTTTCAAAGCTAGCTTGATATTGCTTGCCTACCCTACATTTAAAGACATTGCATAAAGGTATTTTCCCCCCATATGTGTGTTAAGGTAAGGTTTAGGTTTATTTTCCATACTGCCACCCATAAGAGAGGTTGATGATCAAGCAGGACCAAGGTCTTATAATGGTGAATCAGTCCTGAGGGAGATTTATTCAGGGGCACTGACATTTGGTCTATATATTGCTGATAACAGTGAAGACCCTGGAAACTGCACACAGCAGCAGATGATGAATGGAGCGTCTGACCGTAATCACTTATCTCTTCAGCCTCTTCTTCTCCTCCTCTTCTATGTGACAGGAGTACCATCTCCGTTTAGCCTCTTCCTGACTAAATATTCACTGTCTATTGAAGATCTCCTTTTCTTGGCAACAATGAATCACACAACAGGCATTTTGAACCATTTATTGAAATTCAGTTACAGGAATTCAGTAAAATCAGGGTGTTGATAACAATAATACAAATACTCTACTGAAGGAGTGTACTGGGTCAGTGTTTGTAAGGAAAACAATATATGTTACTATACTATGAGCATGGTGGACATTGAGTGTACTCATATTTGATGGGTTTTTTGTGACAAATGGTGGCTACTAAAGTCAATACAAGATTTGTCATTATGCCAGCGAGTGGTTCTGTTTTTGATCAAAACAATAGTAATATCATTATTTCTGTATGTGTTTTTATTATTAATTTTTACTTTTTAAAAAGCCATTAATAGGCTTTTTAATGGCAGATTCCCATTGTGACAACTTGGCCCATTTAAATGTGACAACATGTCCTGTATTTTGTCACAAAAAGACAATGTTTATTTTTTTTATGTGTTTCCTGGACAGAAACGTTAGAAATTTTGCAACCTTGGAATACTCACTGGAAGTGTGAAAGCTATTCTTGGTAACATGTAGGCTCTTAATGTAGGTATCTTATGTAGGTGTAGGTATCTTAAGAACATGGATGCATAAAATAAACATTAAAAAGGCACTATTCCCATATCACAATTATAAGGCAAATGTAACAAATTTTGATATTTGTTGTTAATAAGTGCACGGGGTTGTGTTGTGAGAGAGCCCATCGTACTGTTAGGGCATATTCGTCATCGGCAGGGCAGTCCTGCTCCCCGCAGAGGATGAATAAATCAATTTTTAATGACAGTTGCTTGTAACTAATAATCTTCGCTGCAGCAGGTACGACATAGCATATGGGTTGAGAAAGCTATAGGGACGATTGCTTCAGCCACTGGATGGGTTTTAGAAAAGCAAGGTTAAGGTTGACTGGAAAAGAAGCCCGTTCCTCAATGATAAACAGACCTCATCCTTTTTTATTTTGCTCTATCGCCTGAAAACAATTACAAAAATAAAGCTCACAGTGGATCAAGGCTATACTCTTACACACTCACACACAAACACACACACACACACACACACACACACAATAATCAAGAATATATTGATAACTGACGTAAGTTTTGTAAATTAACTTTGTCTGCTAAGGCATCTAAATAAGATGATGCACTTCATATTGCAGCCCATGCATGATTATATTCACAGTGGCACCATTTATATCTGAAATTCTATTTGACCATGGTTAAACCTAATCTGTAATGGCTTGTAAACTGCCATCTATTCTGTATGTAGCAATCGGCTGTGTGGTTTGGGCTCCAAGAATGTTTGTTCTATCTCAGAGGGATTTTCACACTCCACCAGACACAAAATCTCTATAGATTCTCATTGAAATGGGAACCTGGAGGCTGGTGCTCTTCATTTACCACCACAGCCCCCACTTCACTGCTTTCCCCCATACCTACTTTCTCTTATAGTTTGAGCAATAGGAATCTCTTCCAGATGAAATGAAGGAACGGCTTGACACAGTTCGCTTTAATGGGGTGACAAAATGAATCACGACTCCTCCAAGTATCCATCACGACCAAAAAGGTGACCACAAATGATCTGTGAACCACTATATATTGATTACCCGTGTACTACAAGTGTCGGATTTAATGTTCAAAAGGGCGCATTGGACAGCTGCAGCCTTAACTCTTCTTTGATAGATTTTAATGGTGAAATATTGATTTCTGTCTGGTCAAGGTCTACTGGTAGGGGCCAAAGTCATTTGTTGGGCAGAGCTGGACACCCGGTTTGCGAGTCACAATCAATCATGTTGGCACAGTGCGCCAAAAAAAGGGAAGAAAGGGAAGAAAAAAAATATGTGGAAACGCGTGGACCAAAATACGATTCCCTCCCCGTACTAGTCTTACCGCGGCTCTCCTTTATCGTCGGGGAAATAAAAGGAAATATGAGCGCGATGTCAGTTTATTGAGTGGAGAGGCTCGGGCAAATTGCACATGACGTTGGGTAGGTGGAGTGGCCCGTGAGTGAAAATGAAGGTGTGGAGAGAAAAAAGGAGAGAGAAAAGGAGCGACTATGTTTTATTTAAACATCCTTCGGGAGACTACAGGCTCAGGTAATCTGTTGTGTTACAACTCAGTGCCCCGTTCCCCTCCATCCGCCGCGATAACAGCGAGCGCCTAATAGGAACCCATCAATCACAATAAGCTTCCAATTTCGCCCGGTGTCTCTACACTCTCAGCCACTGTTTAACGTGCTCTAATAACGGTGATAACATACTTCTATAGCCGCAGATAGCGACCCGAGCTCATCCGAGAGGTCATTTACCTCGAGCAGATTAAACAGCGGTGAAGTCAGCATCTCTTTTAACTGGAGAATAATATGCGAGGAGGAAACTGACAAGATTTTGAGAAGAGTGACGCAAAAACCCCAAAAGTATATACAACATACATAGAGTATCCTTGAGAGAGGGCAAAAGTACACAGATGGAAGCGGGAGATCTGATTGTGATTATGTTGCTTACCTAATGATTTTTGCTCCACTGGTTTGCTCGATTGCACTGGTTGGGGAAAGGCAGTCTATTAGGGTGTCAAGGTAACTGGAATCGTCTTTAGCCCCTCTCTCTCTTTCTCACTCTCCCATCTTAACCCTGCAAGATGAGCCTCCACGGTGAGAAAGACCTACTAGAAGAGATAAATGCATAGTGGCTGCGGTAGTGGCGTGGTAATGAACATGCCACATTAACTAGCCCGCACCGTCAAAGAGCACTAATTACAATCTTTATAAGATGTGGTGGCGTTAGGTCAGCCAGGGAAAGGCCTTCTGGTATTATAATCCGATAAATGATTTTCCCCCCTTAAATGTCCTTTAGGCAGAATTTAGAAAATGAAATGCATTTAAGATAGTCCTAAATTTTAGGTCTGGCTATTATTATTTTTTTATGTTGAACATGCGTATTTTGTGTCGGATAGTGTGCCGTGGTGCTCCAAGGGACTTAACACGGTAAAATTAAAAGGGTATAGGCTAGACTACAATTTGGTGTTTCAAACTGTTCGACAACCTATAAAAGCAATGTTCTCAATTATAGTAGAAGTGTTCTTGAAGAAAAACTATTTTAAGGCATTCAAGTTCCTTCAGTGCACAATATTTGAATTTTCCAAAGCTTTTCCGCCAATATATGTGCCAATAAACACAAATAGGCTATTGCTTCAATTAGGCTACCCACTCTTTTAATTTTTAAAGTGTATGACAGCGAGCTTACTGGAACTGTTCTTCTGGCACAGGTTCTAAATCAACGCTGTATTTGGGTGATGAGATTTAGCTTTCTACTTTTCTCTGAATCCCCAGGAGGTGGCGCACACTCACTTATTTACAGAAAGTCATGCTCGATCCCTTCGTTCTTCATTTTTCCTGCACTTGTGCAGATTCACCCGTGCATCTTCATGACTAAGGTGACTCGCAGCTAGCATGCTGCGTTCAGCAGACAGTCATGCATAGGCTATAGACCGTGTGTGTCTGAGGAGAAACACATGCATTTGCGTTTGAAATCGCTTTTCTGGTTTTTAATTGATTCAGTTCAATTTATTTGCTTTGTATCATGGTTTTTATCGTGATTTATACAGATTTAGCTATGCATGCTTATTTTCTAACTTTACGCAAAAAGATCGACTCTTTATGAAATTAATAGTTTAAGTGAATTGATTTAGCAAGCAAATAAAATGTATAAATATGTTGACATTAAAATTAGCTATTGGTCATAAAACATAAATCGTAGAATGTTGCAAAATTTTGCAGAATGGATTTTTAATACCAGATAATAAACGATTTTAAAAAATTTGTTTTTTTAGATGTTCAAATTAAGTTTTAAAATACGAAGAATTTATTGCCGATGAGTTATATTAATAGGGGCCGGCTACATATTTCAGTTAATAATGCGTTAATATATATAAAAGTTAATGAAAATGTTGGCCAAGTGTCACAATTTTCAAAAGAGGAAAAACTACATGTAACTCAAATATTTGTCAGCTTAAGGCAATTTTTTAGGTTTTATCAAACCCTAAGTTTACACCATCTCGGCCATGTTAAGGTCTAGCCTAATATTTCGGATAGACTGATCAAGCAGAAGATGTTTGTCTGGCCTTGCCTCATGGCACATACCACCCTCTTCGGAGAATTTTACAAATGTCTTCACTTTTTCACTTAGCTATATGAACCGTGTTTGGATTTTCTACTCTCTTTTTTTTTTTTAATTTTTTTTCTTTGGCCTCGTGTCATGAATGGTGAGTTTGAGCGCATTTTTGTTTACCTGTAATATTAAGCGAATATATATAATATTAAGCGAATATATATATATATATATATATATATATATATATATATATATATATATATATATATATATATATATATATATATCAAACTAAGCTTTAGCTGGTCAGCTTGTTTTACAGCATGTTTTGTCTGTATTGCATGACAAAAATGAACTTAGTTATAGCCTATAGGGTTGCTATTTATTAAACGTGTTATAGCCAACGTACTTTTGCAAACAAATATAATTATATATAATATGTTTTGTAGCCTACATTTTTATATTTCCATTTATATATAAAATGAATTAAATAATAGGCTACATTTAATAATCTGTCCATGCACTCAAGTAAATGAGAATGAACAATAGCACGGAAATTTGAACTTCTCTCGTCTCCCTTAGTGTTATGTTAATTAATCTGTTTGACGTTTAATTTAGAAATGAATCTACAAACTATAAAATCATATCACTGCATGTCATATAAAAAGAGCGCTCAGAATACCTCATTAACAGGCGGTGGTTGTAACTGAGGAAAGATGGACTTCCTATTGCTGTCCTATATCCATTGTGAACCTTACTAATGCCCTGGGCCTGTCAGTCAACGATTTGATCATGAGTCATGTTGTCTACAGAACAATACAAGAGTCATGTTAGGATCTCCCCAAACAGAGTTTTTAGATCTAGTTCATGGAAATCTCATTACATATTAAAATTTAGGTAATTATGCACCAAAAAAAAAAAAATGTGAAGGAGGGAAAATATCAGCATTGAATTGCATGTGTTAAATAAGTTATTGAATATATATATATATATATATATATATATATATATATATATATATATATATATATATATATATATATATATATATATTCAATAACTTATTTAACACATGCAATTCAATGCTGATATTTTCCCTCCAGAATATATATATATATATATATATATATATATATATATATGAAGAGTTCAGATGCAAAAGCCTCTAAATGCCATTTGAAATTTTCTTCTTTAATGATGATTTTTATCAAACTTGTGTATTTAAGTTCAGTGATTTCACTTAAATGGCAATGAAGATTACCTATTAATTGTTATTCAAGTGAAATTACTGAACTTAAATACACAAGTTTGATAAAAATCATCATTAAAGAAGAAAATTTCAAATGGCATTTAGAGGCTTTTGCATCTGAACTCTTCATATATATAATTGTAAATTATAAAAATAACAGAATAAAAAACTAAAAAATAAACAGAAGTGATGTGACATTATTTCTTTTTTATGTTTTATGTTGTGTGATTCAGGTTCTAAAATACGCTCCACATTTGCTGTGTTCTTGTATATGTGTTGCTTAACATAAATCTTGATATCTGTGTTTTGCAGCTTAATAGCATAAAGTAAAAGAGAGAAAAAAGTTCTGTCTGCTAAGCGGGTTCTACACATCAGTGTGAGGACTTTGTTTGGCAGAACAATGCTTGCAGTCACACTTGAGAAAGCTGATCGCTGTAGCATGGGTGCACCGGGAGGCCCACAGCCTTCAGAATCACTGGGATATCACACACACAGATGCTACATAAATACAAGAACACACTCTGAAAAAAAAAAAAAAAAAAAAAACCTCAATGCTCACTAGATATTAGATTTAAATATATGAAGCCAAAACATTTATTTGTAGTAAAAATAAATAAATAATAGAATCTATTTTAATGTCAAATTGAAAATTAAGGATGCATGTCCACTGCAAAATGCACACCAATTAGAATCAAAACGATAGATATAATATTTAAATGTTTGTGTGTGTGCTTAGTGTACTTCTATGATAAGTACTGGGTAATACAACTACAACTTAAGGTTAGGTTTAGGGATAGGTTCAGGGTTAGTATACCCACACTGTAAAAAAAAAATATATATATATATATATATATATATATGTTCATGATTTGTAATCACAACATTTTTTTTCTTTTGTCAAATCAACTTAAATTTATGTAGTTCAGATAACAAAATATTTTGAGTCTCTGATGATTAAATCAATTTCTTTCATTGTATTAACACAATTTTTCCATTTCAATGAACTTAAAATTTTAAAGCAACCAGGTTACTTAATTTAAGTTAAAACAACAATATATATATATTTTTTTACAGTGAGTCATTTTAATTACTATAATGTGTACATGGGGAACAGAACTGTAAAATTACGTGCTACCATTTAAATGGATCTTTTGATACAATGCACTTATTGTGTACATACTTTACATTGTACATGCATTTAATAAAAATATTTGAATTACAGATCAATTTTTGTAATTACTTTTGTAATGGTTTACCCGCATCCCACCACAATAGCAGTAAAAAGGGTTTGAACACACTAAGTATTACTGTACTTCAAAAAACAGTGTTTAAAGACACCTAATAGTGTGACACAAAATTTAGTTTTTTGAGGTGTGATTGTTGTTTGTGTGTACTTGTTGTTTGCCTGACGAAGACCTTTTGGTTAAAATGTTGTATATTTTAATAAATTAATTATTAGGAGCAGCAGTGTGGTGATTTTTTTTTTTTTCTATTTCTTTATCTGATCGAGCACCTGCCTAAAGTTTCAGGATGTACGCATATTATTATTTTTAATCCACTTTTTTTTTTCCCATACAACATAATTGCTAATTAATGTTTATCTGCAAAGTTCCCTTGTTTCATTTATTATTTGCTCGGACCTATAGAGTTATTTATGGCGATGTCAACTTTGCACGTGGACAAATATGGTGTATTTTATTTTCCGAAAATACCCTAATCACTTCTCCACACTCATGGTGGGATTCTGTGTGTTTTGTTGTATATTTTTGGTTACTATTGCAGAGCAGGACAGCTGTGACCAAACTCTATCATATGTGGACCACATCCATCCTAATGGGGTTAGGGAGATGGAAACGGACAGTTAAAAGACAATGGATGGATTCAGCATTAAGTGCAAGCGAAGCATGTGGGATAGTCATTATAGCATGATTTGCAGTGTTGACATCCATATAACCTCTATGATGCTGCAGTCATGGAGGTCTAGTGAGGGAGTTAGATCAAAAACACAGGTCCTGTATAGATAATATGAACCACTCCACTACCAGACTTTCTCAAACATCATTAGTCTTCAGACCGTGGGCCAAATGTAACCTTTTGGTATAGTTGACTTTCTGTACTGTATATCGTCTGTCCAGAGATTCTGTTTAGCCAGGGATTGTTTCAGATTTGAACAGGCTTTTGTATCCTCATTGTAAAGATAATATGCCAGTGGTTGTGCAAGATGACTACGATCAATATCAGTCCTTAATCTTTTATCTGTATTTCATGTAACATGTGCTGCGGCTCTCCTCCTCAAGCTTAACTTTAAAGGGATAGTTCACTTTGAAATTAATTTTCAATTTAATTTTCCTCAAGGGCATCCAAAATGTAGGTGTCTTTTGTTTCCGGAGTAGTTTCAATTTTGATATTTTTAGGTCAAAGCGTTCTTGTCTGTCTCTCATATAATGCAGGTCTATGGTCACCACCTCAAAGAGCATGCACAGAGAAGTCCAAATTAAACATGATTTAATGACTCGTAAATGTAAGTACACATTGATGGCCTAAGACACGAAATGAGCCGTTTGTGTGAAACGGAAACGAACAGTATTTATATCGTTTTTACCTCTTGTAACCACAGCCACGTCCAAGTGATCTGAGAGCACGGGTGCGGGCGCTTTGGTCTGCGCAAGCGCCGGAAGTGATCTCTCGCTCGTGTACGTTACTCAATGTTTATACAGAAATTTCGGAAGGGTTACCTTTCAAGATCTAAACCAACCCGATCTCATGAGAATTCATACGAATTTTACGAGGTGGCTAATTCGTAACAATTTGTACGACCTCACTCGTACAAATTAGTTTGAGTTTTGCTAAATCGTACATATTTTACGAATTGGCCAATTCGTATGAATTCGTAGGAATTACCTACCCCTGGCCCCGCCCCTAAACCTACCCATCACGTTGGTTTGGACAAATCGTACGAGTGAGGTCGTATGAATTAGTACAAATTAGCCACTTTTTAATCACTCATACGAATTCGTAAGAATTGGTCGTGAGATAGGGTAGATCTAAACATATTTAGATACACAGGAAATCGCAATGGAAGAAGATTTCGGTATATCAACAGACAATGTTGAATTTTTTTCTGCAACCGCACGAGAGATCACTTCCAGCGCTTGCAGAGAGCAAAGCGCCGGCACTCTCAGATCACTTGGAGGTGGCTGTGGTTACAAGAGGTAAAAACTATATAAATACCGTTCGTTTTCTCACAAAAAACGCTCGTTTCATGTCTTAGGCCATCAATGTGTACTTACATTTATGAGTCATTAAATCATGTTTAATTTGGACTTCTCTATGCATACTCTTTGAGGTGGTGACCATAGACCTCCACTATATGACTGACAGACAAGAACGGTTTGACCTAAAAATATCAAAATTGAAACTACTGTGGAAACAAAGACACCTACTACATCTTGGATGCCCTTGAGGTAAGCTAAAACATACCAAAAAATCATTTTATAGTGAACTATCCCTTTAAGATCTGTCATGGACATTGTGACATCAGTGACTTAGATTCAGCACAATCACCTGATTCATCATCTCGAGGGCCAGTAGAGGTGGACAACCAACACCCTGAATGACACAAATGCAAGAATGCACAAGTTGTTGTCGAACAAGTCCAAAGATTGTTTATTATAATCTCACAGATTGATGAAACGTTTGTTGATACAAATGAAGATCTTGAACACTCGGGTCAATGTTTGTTGCCAATTTCTTTATGATGAGAAGGAATGTATGTGCATTCAGGATAGATTGTAGGGATCACATCAGTCGGTGTGTGTTGTATTGCTATTTTTGATGCCGGTCAAAGTGCTTTAAGAGGCTTGTAGTTCAAGAAAACATTATGCAACTTTGTTTCTGTCCTTGTTACATATTTTACATGTCACCACAGTAAATCATAGATAAGTACATGCAAGTAACTAACCCAAAACCAAACCCTTAAGTTCATATGTAGTTATTACTCGCAGTACTTAAATATAAAGCAACACTGTAACAAGAACACATAACATAACATAATAAACACTACAATTCAAATCTATTTTAGCTTGAACTTTATTTTACAGTACCTGCCCTTTTGTGTACTTGGTATCTACATGGGTTAACATTAGGTTCATGGTTAGTGCCTAGTTAGCAGTATGTATATTCTAAATTGACCACAGTTGAGCTTTTTTTAGTTATTGTTTTTAAGCACAGATAGCCATGAATAACAGTCAGTAACACATTAAGATCTGATCAGGAAAGTATAGAAATCCCCTTTGATTGTACTGTCAGTTGTTGACATTTTCTTGCTATAACTATCAATCATGATTGCAGGGTCAAGATGATTGCACATTTAAAATGTTTCGTATTTGCATTTTGCCGTTCCGTTTGCAGGAAGCTTGATTATTCAGATGAAGCTGGATGATGGAGTGCGCCGGGGCAGTGTTGGTGTGATGTGGGTGGGTGGCGCCCCTCATGTTAGGGTTAATAGGAGGGTAGGAGGCATCACAAGCAGGTTATCTCCCATAAGCCACCGCCTACGGCTTTAGTCGTCACCATTTACAGCCGTTTAACCCTTAACCTGCAACACTGGGTCAGCTGACAGAGAGAGACTAATGGATTTATTCAGATGAGTCACTCTTGCCTACTTAGAGCAATTGTTGAAACGGTATGAATATGTGTTTGCGATTCAATTCAGTTTATATATAATGTATTGCTTGTGTATTTTATTTAATATGATATCACATAGCAAGTCAGGGTGATTTATTGTATTTTTTTTTTAATAATGTAATCATTCACACATTGTGTTTCTAAACATTACAGGACTGACACATTAATGTATTATTATTAATAATAACAAGTATTCATAATTATAATAACTATTATTAATAATTATTATTAACATCAATATAAGTAAATTAATTATTTTCTTAAGGCCACAAGTTTTACTACAAGAACTGAATAGAAATATTTTTAAAAAAAATAAAATAAAATAAAAAATAGTTTTTTATCGATAACGTTAAAAATATTAATATATGAACAATAATATTAATAATATATTAATTTAAATTATCATCCTGTGGCCCCCTGAGCCCCTCCCACTGTAAAAGAATATTGTTGGTTTAACTTAAAAAAAAGTAACCTTGTTGCCTTAAAATTTTAAGTTCATTGAAATTGAAAAATTGAGTTCATACAATGAAGGAGATTGATTTAATCACCAGAAACTCAAAAATATTATGTTATCTGAACTACATAAATTATCTAAGTTGATTTGACAAAAGAAAAAATATTGTGATTACAAATCATGAAAAAATGTTTTTACATGTGGTTGCAATCATGTTTTAGAGGTCTTAAATCTATGTTTTGTGAGAATTTATTTTTTTCTTAAAGGTTCAGTATTTATATATTCAAAATTAAATAATCAGCTTATTTGTGATATTGATGCATATTTGTTATATATATATATATATATATATATATATATATATATATATATATATATATATATATATATATATATATAATTTATTTTTATTTTTTTAACTATCCAGAAATGCTTGTGGGATGTTTTTATACACACAAATATTTGAACGCTGACACATTTTGACTATGTGGCAAACAAGTACATTAATAACCAGGCCAACAAGTCTCTGTAATGATGCCTGTCTTGACATATACATGCATCCTCAGTGTTTGTGAAAGATGTTGGAGATTACAGAGGGACCATGTGTCTGAGTACCGTCTGGATCCCCGTGACTTAAGTGTAGCGCACAACTGACATTACTCTTACAGAAGAGGTTAAAACTCCAGCCCGAATGCTAAATCGAGAGAGGCTTCGAAATCCACAGTCTTAGCATTCCACGGCGCAGTATGTACAGGCTGACCTTAGACAATATATTGAGCGGATGTCAGGGCAGAAACCACGGCTGAGCACCCCTCCTTGAACGGCAAAGATTTTAAAGGTATAGTCTTGACAGATTATATCAGGATGATTGATAATAATGCTCCTCATAGCTTCTCACACAAACTCACTACCTCATGTTGTTTCCTCAGTAGAGTCTGATGTGAAGAAAATTTGACAGCTGAGGGTTCAGATTTGTGTTACAACACACTTACTGGTTTTGAAAGAAGTCTCTTATGATCACCAAGGCTACATTTATTTGTTAAAAAATAAAGTAAAACAGTAAAAAAATGCAATTTAAAAGAATTGTTTAAAATGTAATTTATTTCTGTGATGCAAAGCTGGATTGTCAGCATCATTACTCCAGTCTTCAGTGTCACATGATCCTTCACATTGTAATATTTAGTTATTGGTTATTATCAGGTGACTGGTAATGTTTTTTTTGTTGAAAATGATGCTGTTTAATATGTTTTTGTTATCTTTTGTAACTTTATAAATGTCTTTACTGTCACTTTTGATCAATTTAATGAATCCTTGCTGAATCGTTTCTTTCTTTTTTTTAATCTATTAATCTATTTATTTTTTTAATCTTAAATACCCCACAGTTTTGAATAGTAGTGTATCACGGTTTCCACAAAAAATATTAGCTGTGCCATCACAGGAATAAATTACATTTTAAATTATATTAAAATAGACAACAGTTATTTTAAATTATAAGATTTCCTGGTGAGCATAAGGGTTTCAAAAACATTAAAAACTGTTTGCTCATACAACTTTTAAAGGAGCTATTGACATTACACACATCATGTGAATTATATCTTTGGGTGAATTCAGCATTTTTTATGAGAATAATTATGTAAACCCTTAATGATAAAGGGAAAAGGAGGAATCTTATCTGCGTTTGTGTCTCCCAGTGCAGACGAAGGGGACCTGGAATCCCCTAACAGATAGAAAGGTGAAGGGGGTGCAAATAAGGGAATAGACTGATTTTGATGTCGAATGGGAAGCGACCGGGACGCTACTGCTGAGAACGGAAGCGCGCACACACACATGCACACACATCCCGTCTGTCTTTAGAAGAGACCTGCCACATAATTAAAAAGATAAACTCTGTGATCACTAGCCTGGAGATAAGGGTCCTGTGAGAGGGGTGGGTATAACACTCTCTCTCTCTCTCTCTCTCTCTCTCTCTCTCTCTCTCTCTCTCTCTCTCTCTCTCTCTCTCTCTCTCTCTCTCTCTCTCTCTCTCTCTCTCTCTCTCTCTCTCTCTCTCTCTTTCTCTCTCTCTCTCTCTCTCTCTCTTTCTGCACAGCAGTCATTGTGTTTACACATTTGTAATATAGCCAAAATGAAATATGCTGTCACAGATATATTAATTTCATTAAATATTCATATAGGCATAATGACAAATGTTATTAGTATTGGCTATTAGAATAAACATGTTGCTTAATATTCATCCGTTACAATCATAAATTAATTCCCTTGCCTCTGCAAAACAAATGCACGTATAAAAATGACTGACTTACTGAAGAATTGGCTTCTAGGGGAAGAAAGTTTATAGGCAGGTGTCATATAACATAAAGTTGTGATTGCAGCAGGTAATCAAACTTTATTTAGGTCTCCCCTTTTGCTTACATTTTGGTCAAGTACATGTTCATTTTGTTCATTTTCTTACCTTTTGCTTACATTACATTCTAATAAAATATTAGAATTATAAACACCCAATAAAGAGAGAAAGGTGCAGAATATATATATATATATATATATATATATATATTCATATTTGTCAAAAAAAAAACTTTAAAGACAGCTTGCTGAGATGTGTCTGCTTTAAACACGTTTTCAGTATTTTCATATTTTTATTTAAGTATTTACAAAATATAGAATCATAAGAAAATGAATTGTAATGCTGTTGGCATAACTGTATATGTTAAGATGAAATCTAATACTATTTGTAGCAAAACTGGGGGGAAATGATAATGGCCTAGATACTGACATGACAATGAAAATGGTAATTAATGTCACAGATTTCAGTAACTTCACTCAAAAAAATTGTATGTTGGCTTTAATTTTATTTCGTCAACAGGTTCCACATAACTGGGTTACGTTAAACAAACATAATTTGTTCATGTAACTTCAACATCATGAATTAAGTCATTTTAACTGACCCAATTTAAGTAGTCTCAACGTGAATTTTTAAAGGCTTCCTGACATGATTCAGGTATTATTTAATATTCATGAATCCATTCACATTTCATTTATTTTAGTGACATATAATAAAATTGATAAACTATAGCCTGCTATTTGTTAGCAGTAGCACATTAGCATATTAATTGCTAAGTTTAACATTCTCCTGCAACCAATTCAATTAAAAACGTCGAAATCAGTCGACAACCAAACAAAATGCTCCACTCTTCCCCACAATGGTAACCCACTGTAAATTGAATGGTTCTAATAATTCCAATGTAATTTGACATTAAACACAATTACACACTATCAAGCCTTCGCCATTTCTAAATTCCTCAAAAAAAGATTGTAAGATTGTAATTGTAACATTTATTCTCTCTTAATTCAACCATATGCAAAGCATGCTGGGAACTAACAAGCATCGCCCACAAACACAAACGGATTAAGTAAACTTAAATTGCATCTATTTAAGCAGATTGAACCCAATCAAATTAAGTTCGGGCAAAATGGCAGTTGTCTCGCACTATACTGCCACCCTCTGGATGTACAACATTTTTTACTTAACATAAATGGTTTGTGTTCAGACAACACGTTAAGATTTTGTACTGTTAAGTTGAGACATAATTCACGTAAATGCATCTCTATAACACGCATTGTGTGTTGTCATGTAATTTATACGAGAAAATGAGTTTTTACGTGCATATGAGACTCAGTTTTTCACACGCATTTGGTACACAGTTCATTTTCGTATAATACACACCCACACACCCCACACCTAAACCTATATACGACAATTACACGACAATACACATGCGTGCTATGGTTGCATAACTATACATAGACCTTAATAGAAAAAAAAAA